>OU696595.1:6005794-6135794 GCA_916048095.2 Sacculina carcini
AAAATTAGCATCACGAACAACGCGACGATCAAGTATATTCTGAAACAACACCGAAAATATAATATAATATAATATAATGGTAATTACATGACTGAACACACAAGCACACATACACACACTCCTACATGTATACATACACAGACACATACATATACATGCATTCATGTAATTTCTGCAATGTGAGTTGATAATATTAATTTGGTTCCAGGGGGCTTGGAAATAGCTTACATGACACTTGAAAAACAAAGGTGATCTATCTTAGATGCCAACCATTAAGCGCATATTACAATAAAAAATTCTGCTCCTATTTTCCATGGTGTGCTTAATGTTCAGACTATTATTTCAGCTTGAATATTCAGTCTGCCAAAAATTCTATATATCCAAAAGAGTAAACTTCATTTTAGTAAGAATTATATAAATAAGAGCAAATATATTCATTAGTTTTTATAAAAAAAAGTAAATAAGCGCGTGAATGACAAGAAACGAGGTATTTTTCCACATATTGTATACGTGGAACTAACAGAACATTTGATTAAATACTACCTGATTAAAGTAAAAAATACGACTGTTATTTACTGGACGGTACTTTGTTTATTGGACTGTACTAATGATACCCTAAGGCTTGAAGCCTAAATAAGCGACCTGCAATTAATGACCACAACCTACGACATTTCATCAGCTTAATCTAGCGAGGAGGTTAATGTCACATAGCGCCACAATGCAAGGAACAACACTTACCCGATAGTTTTCGCGGCTTGTTTTACCCAGTTAAACACTAAAACACAATCCAATTGTTCAGCTTGGTTCAAAGAAGCTTCAGTATATTACATCGCAGTCACGACTTGGGCCACGAAGTGTAGTAATGTACACATTATCCCAGCATGTTTAAGCACACACACGATCGTCTGAACATGTCTGGACATGTCTAAACATGTTTGGACAGGTTTGAATATGTCTGAAAATATATACAAATGCATGAATATTTATGAACATGTACCAGCATGATTGAATATGATCAGCTTGTCTAAACAAATTTGAATATGTCTGAACGTGTATAAATGTGTCTGAATATCTATACACAAACACACAGAGTCAGTCATAAGCGATTCATCAAAGTATAACACATATCTCGTCGTGTATAAATGTTGCGTATATGCAAACACGATTTTAATGATATGTTCATCAGACCGGCTGATTGAGGCTACGGTATTCAAGTATATTTCTCTAGTGCTCGTCAACTTGACATTTAGTGCAGCTCTCATACTCTGTGGTCTAATCAAATCTTGTTGCAATACTGACAATGTGTTTCAGTTTGAACACTGTGCCAGTGTGTTCAGGATAACTCCTCGTGTAAATGTGAAAAAATCGGCTGTATGAAGGCTTCCGCTTGTTTAGAAATTATATGTTTACTCAAGCGATTGCTGGCTAGGAAAAGTTGATTGAGAAATGTTTGCTGAACGGAAGTGAAGGCATTTTTATTCCGTTTGAATTTAATCTTCACTACTAAGGTTGTACCTATGTTTTAACCCTTTTTCAACGTAAACCACTCGGTCTCATAATGTTTTAAACATTCTACTGGTACGTTCCACAATAGAAAAGTTCTAATTAATTGAGAAAATTGTTTGTTTGAAGTAGTGTTGTAACTCACTTCCGAGGAGCTTCTGAATGATAGCTTAATGTATAACAAAAACAAAACAAAATCGCATAAATTCAAGCAGTAAATAAATATTTGCACAAATATTAGTAGAAATACTGGCACTCTGAAACATGGTAGAGAGTGATAAATAAGATCGTATAATATCAAACAAAACAAAAACAAAACATTAATGAACACAAAAGAAAACATTATTATAGAGAGAAATGATTGAAAATAGAAGCAAGACAACGGTAATTTTAAATGTTTTTCAATTTGTTTTTTGCATGTTCATTGCAACACAAGCACACATACACACACACACACACACACACACACACACACACACATAGACGTGTACACACACACACACACACACACACACACACACACACACGATATTTACCCAAATTTATAGATTCAACAATTCCACACAATTCGGAACAAATTCTTGATCTTACTCATCAGTAAAAATCTCAAATGCAAAAACCGTAAACACAACATATTCACTCGGGAAAGCACTGTAATTAGTACACGAAGTAGTTATAATTTAACTCCACCAAGATTTCGAACAATGTTATTCAAGTACAGTATTCTGTGTTACGGGCCGCAGTTGTGGATTGGTTTGCCGATGTCTGTGAAGGAATTGTTATATATTGAGAGCGACGTGGAGAAAATAAAGCAAGCTATAAATGCTTATTATAAAAATTTACCCACTTAACTTAGGTCAAAAGTTGTATGATGTAGTTTGGTTTTGCGATCAATTGTTAAGTATTCGTGAATTTATGAATAAATATGAATCTGGGAATGAGAATAGATATGTACGAATGTGTTTATGCATGAGGTATTGGTATGTTGTGTGTATATATGTGTCTTTATGTGTTTGATTCCAAAATATTTGTCCGTTTGCGCATTGTGTGTATATGTGAGTATGTGTATCAAGTGTGTGTATGTAATTGAATACGTGTTAGGTGTTGTATGGTAATATGTGCGGAGACGAGTATGAAAGTTGTATACGCGTGCACTTTGTTTTCATATAGCTGCATGCTTGCGTATTGTTTCATGTGTATATGTGTATGAGAATATGTGTACGAATATGTGTGGTAGATTGTGGTAGGTATGGTTATATGTTTGTTGTGTATCATTGTATATGAATAGTGTTTATATGTGATCGCGCGCGCATGTGTGTGCATGTATGTACTTGTGTATATAACCTGGCTTGATATCATTATTTTCACCTGTACAAGTGAAATGTAAGCCTGTCTATGAGCATTAGCTCGACGGCTCTTTTGCCAATTGTGATATTTATTGTTTGAACATTGTATATTTGTTTGTGGCAATACATGGTTAAATACAAAAATACAAAATACACACATAGACACTATGATATTCCCATAACAAAATGAGACTGCTGAGTCTTATTTGATTTTGTTTTTGAAATAATATTTATAAATTTGTATTATTTTCTTCAAAATAAATCAATTTAGATCTTTCTCAGTTTCATATGCAGTATCATATGTATGACATTACATTATTATAGAATACATTACCAATTCAGAATTTATTATTATGCGTGAACTTTAGGTGGGTGTCATTTGCATGTTGATTATCTGTCAATTGGGCATCTATCAAAATATCAAACAACAATTATGAAAACCTCATTGTTTTGTTTGTGAAAAAATCAACTGATAACAATTCACAACCTCCAATATTCTGGTTAAACAGCAAAACGCGATATTAAAGTTTGCAAACAACAAAAATCACACACAAAATTTCGCTGCTAAATTCATAAATACCATTTCCAGCTTCCGTCAGTTTTTCTTTCGTTTTCTGAACATTTTCACTGGCCATTCCAGAAACCGCTACGCACACACACACACATACACAGCTGATAATATATATATATATATATATATATATATATATATATATATATATATATATATATATATATATATATATATATATATATATATATATATATATATATATATATATATATACTGTGGTGGACACTACAAATAGCGTAATAGGTTTTTGGTCCCGATCAAAAACAAATCAAATGACGCGAGCACGCTGGCGCTTGGCGTGGTGGTCGAGGTGGACGGCTGCATCGTTGAGGATGCTACTTGGCTCCGTAAGAAGACCGTCGTCCTACACATCAATGTGTCCGAACTGGAGGCAGTCGGTCGTGGCATCAATATGGCGATTTCGTGGGGGTTCAAGACGTTTACCGTCGCGACAGACTCGAGGACAGTGCTCAGTTGGATGGACAGCACTGTCGAGGGGCGCAACCGTGTCCGCACTAAAGGTTCTGCCGAGATGCTGGTGAAGCGCCGACTGGCGGTGATTAAGGAGACGATCGCCGAGCATGGCCTGACAGTTTCTCTCCGGTTCGTCACGACTGTGGAGAATAAAGCTGATCAGATGACCAGGGTGGCCAAGAAGTGGCTTGTTCATCGTGACGCTGGTGAGGAGGAGGTGGCAATATCAGCAGCTATTGCTACGAAGAAGAGCATCAAGGACACCGTTTGGGCGGCTCATCTGCCCCATCATTTAGGTGTCGAGAGGACGTTGTACATGGGTCAACAATTGCGGAGTGATTTGACGAGAACCCATGTGAAGGCGGAATTAGCTGGATGCGAGGCTTGTCAACGTATTGATCCAGCGGTGAGAGAGGAGATCCTCGTAGGTCAGGGTAGTCTGGCCGTGGACAGGGACTGGTATCGAGTGGCAGCGGACGTCACTCATTACGATGCCGGCGTTTACCTGTCGATGGTGGATTGTGGTCCATCACGTCTTGCCGTATGACGCAGATTGCCGAATGAGACGGCGTTGTGCATTATAGCTCAGCTGCGGCAGATTGTGATTGACCGTGGGCCGTTTGAGGAGCTGTTACTGGACAACTCGACGGCGTTCCGGTCGGCGGCGATGGAGCAGTTCGCCGACGAGTGGTGCATTTCTTTGCGATTCCGAGCCGCATACGCCCCGGGCGGTAACGGGATCGTGGAGCGAAATCACCGTACGATCAAAAGGATCGCAGCGAGGGGACATATTTCCCCGGAGGAGGCGACGTTCTGGTACAACGTTACGCCGCGCAAAGAGACTCAGGTGAGCACTATTCCCTCGAGGTGTATTTTCAGATACGAGTGGCGTCTTCCATTTGAGACCGGCCGCAGGGACGCTGATGACCAGACAGCAGCGTTTGCCGTTGGTGACGAGGTGTGGGTGAAACCGCCGATCCCGTCATGTACAACGCCGTGGACCCTCGGGAAGGTGACCAGGGTCGTCTCACAGCACGTTGTGTGCGTAGATGGCATGCCGCGCCATGTGCGCGACCTGCGCAAGCGTCGATGTGCCGGCCATAGTGGAGCCATAGACGAGACCGGCACTCATGGCGACGTGGAACCGACCAGAGGCGGTTGGGATGTGGATGCGACCGGCAATCGCGGAGATGTGGAGCCACCCGGTGGAGCCACCCGGCGTAGCTTGGACCTGAGCGGTGATGGCGGACGGGAAGAGGCGGCCGATAGTCCCGGCGGTGACAGAACACCTGACAGCCTGCCACCTGAGCGACTGGCTATTTGCGAGGGCGTGGATGCGGGCCGTGTGTCTGTGGAGCAGGAACCTGGTGAGCCTTCAGAGGACGTGAGTGTACATACTGCTCGAGAGAATGTCGGAGAGGGCGTCGCGGCTGAGAGAGTCGAGGATGAGGCTGCAGTCGAGCAGCCGAGGCGGTCAACGAGGAGACGTCGACCGCCGGCATGGTTAAACGAGTACGTGTGTCTATCCGATGATGAAGTTTAACCGTGCGTGTTTGCAAGCGTGTTTGTTGTGAGCTTTCAGGTGAAAAGCTGGGGGAGATGTGGCGTTGTTGTCGAGTGACGTGCGGTGTGACGTCATAGCGGTTCACTTGAGCCGAGTGGTGCGAGGTATGACGTCGCACGTTACTGCGCGCTGATTGGCCGCGACTTGAGCCTAGTGCCGGAGGCGTGTATCAGCTGGCGTGTGTGAAGCTGGCTTTGCGAGCGGTCGAGCGTGATTCGGTTGGTGGCCTGTGCGTTATAAGCATCGTTGCCGTGTTTCGAGAATATTTCTGCTCGAGTGGACGAATTCTCGTCGTGTGCGCGGGTTACCTGCGCGAAGGTGAGAGGGCTTTGCCCCGTTGTTTCTTTGCTTGATCACATCTCTGAATCTTTTGGGCGCTTCCGGTACATGGGGCCACCTTAGGGTGGTAATAGTGCTTGCACTCTTCCCATGCTACTGGATTTGCCTGTAATTAATAATAATAATAATAATAATGTATGTACTTGTGTATATAACCTGGCTTGATATCATTGTTTTCACCTGTACAAGTGAAATGTAAGCCTGTCTATGAGCATTAGCTCGACGGCTCTTTTGCCAATTGTGATATTTATTGTTTGAACATTGTATATTTGTTTGTGGCAATACATGGTTAAATACAAAAATACAAAATACACACATACACACTATGATATTCCCATAACAAAATGAGGCTGCTCAGTCTTATTTGATTTTGTTTTGGAAATATTTATAAATTTGTATTATTTTCTTCAAAATAAATCAATTTAGATCTTTCTCAGTTTCATATGCAGTATCATATGTATGACATTACATTATTATAGAATACATTACCAATTCAGAATTTATTATTATGCGTGAACTTTAGGTGGGTGTCATTTGCATGCTGATTATCTGTCAATTGGGCATCTATCAAAATATCAAACAACAATTATGAAAACCTCATTGTTTTGTTTGTGAAAAAATCAACTGATAACAATTCACAACCTCCAATATTCTGGTTAAACAGCAAAACGCGATATTAAAGTTTGCAAACAACAAAAATCACACACAAAATTTCGCTGCTAAATTCATAAATACCATTTCCAGCTTCCGTCAGTTTTTCTTTCGTTTTCTGAACATCTTCACTGGCCATTCGAAGAATCGCTATGCACACACACACACATACACAACTGATAACAATATATATATATATATATATATATATATATATATATTGTGGTGGACACTACAAATAGCGTAATAGGTTACGCACCATATATTATATATATATGGTGGACACTACAAATAGCGTAATAGGTTTTTGGTCCCGATCAAAAACAAATCAAATAGATGTTAATTACACCTACGAATAGCGGAATAATTTATTGGTCGTCACTCATATAGCACATCTCCAAAATAGCGGAAAAAAGATGTGTGATTCTTAAATCAATTTATGTATATAATATGTTGACTTCGATATATGTTGACTTCAGTCGTGTGCGCGCAGCCGTGGGGTGCGCACGTGTGTGTGCTACATCCCCACTGGCGGTGACTGCGGCTCCGGACGGGTGTTTTCTGTGACTTTTAGTGCGTGGTGTTGTGTTTGATGACACATCGCTGCAAGCACACGCACCCGCATGGACGCAAGCCGGGTCGCAGGATCGTCCGTCCGTCGGACCCGCGGTGTGCCAGCCGGGGCCGGGAGGCTGCCTCAACACCCGCAGCCCATGCAAACACCGTAGCGACATTTAACGTCCGCACTCTCACTGACAACCGAAGACTACACGAGCTGGCTCGTCTCGAAGTTGATGTGAATATCGACATCATCGCAGTACAGGAGCATCGGAGGCGCTTTGCGTCGACGTCATCGACTAGTGTACCAACAATTAGTTCTGAAAACGTGGCAGCTGGGTGGATGTTCTGGTACACGTCAGCTACACACACCGGTACTGGAGGAGTCGGCTTTGTGCTTTCGCCAACTGCTACACAAGCCCTACTGACATTTGAACCTCTGCATGAAAGGATTTTTACAGCGACATTCCAACTAGCGAAACACCGTTTGCATGTGGCGTCTGTTTACATGCCAACTGCGTGTTCAAACGACATTACCTCAGCATCTGACTGTTTGGATGTCTCATCGTCATATCTGGAAAGCCGGCCGCGGCGTGACCAGGGCCGGATTAAGACTTCGCGGGGCCCTAGGCAGCTCAGATCCGCGGGGCCCCCATGATATGAGATATGAACAAGCAAACCTGGGCGTGATATTGTGGCGCCCCACTCAGTTGAGTCAACCAACACCTTGCCTACGCCGCCGAAAAACTGATCAAATTTTCAGTAACACATGCAGAATATGGGTATATAATAACGGCTTCAACAACTTGTTTGTACCTCCCAAACCCGAAAATGGAACCGGCAATATAGAATGATTTACATGACTGATATCCTGCACGACTCAAATTCGGTCACCTCCAATCGCTAATAGAATACAAGCACAAAACACGCATAATATATTACAACACAACATACAACACAAGATACATTAGAAGATATAACAAAAGATAGATTAAATTAACACTTTCATACATGAAACACTGAGCGCTCAATATTGTTTTATCCAATATTTCATACACTGTTGCAGACAACATTTCACCTCACAGGTGCTGTTTTGACCCAGCTAGCTCTATCTAATATTTGTGAAAATTTCCATACAAATTTGGTTATACAAAGGTAAATATACCTGGAAGACGCAAATTTGCTGCAAATTTTGCTTGGAGTTGATACAAAAACAATCGTATTCATGAAACATGTATCGTAATCGTAATCATGAGGTGACCGGTGACTACCATTCCACCAGTAGTATTACATGATTATATAAACTTTTTCTGGACTTCATTCTAGCAAAATCATCAATAACATCGTAGAAATCAATATTATTTGTGAGATCGGACTCAATAGTCAACAACGCTAAGCTACACATTTTTTCTTGGCTCATTGTCGAACGGAGGTGGTTTTTAATTCTTTCCAAGACAGAGAATGAACGCTCCCCTTCACAGTTAGAAGATGGTAGCGTCAAGTAGAGGCGGTAAACTATGTCCACATTTGGGAATGCTTGTGAAACACCTGCATCCCTGATATGTTTAAGAGCAGCTGATGGTGCACATTGTTCAGAGGTCGCTTCAATCTGTTTCATATATCCGGAGAAATGAACAATTTCTTCAGCAAATGTTTCGTCAACATCTGCCGAAAAGTGCTGCTGCAACTTTACCGCAGCTTCCCTTAATTCAGCATCTGGAATGTTGGTGATTTGGAAAAGAAATCCAAACTTTATATTGACGTCATGATATGCTTCTTTACTTTTACTCAATTCCGTTATTAGTGAATCCAGAATAACATAGTAGGTGCCTGTTTTGAACTTCTGCTTAGGTGGTATACAAATTTCGGTATCTGGCTCATTAAATTTTCGTTTCTTTTTTCTTGAGCGCTGAAGGTCCGCCAGGTAACTCGAGTCCTTCACTAGCAACTTAGCTTTCTGTTCGAAAATGTCAAAAGCTTCATCACTACGAAGTGATCTTGCAAACTCCACTAATCCTGCGTAGAGGTTGACACATGTTGACATATCAATGTCGACTCTTTGGAGCGTCTTATTGGTGGCATTTAAGCGTTCCAGTATACAGTCCCAAAACACACAGAGTAGGGCCAATTCAAAATTTTCCATTTTCAATGCTAAGCCCTCTGCTTCACTCCTTGTAGATACCGACTGGTTTTCATCTCGTGCGATTTTGCTCAAAGCAGAACGTAATTCAATGAAGTTACTTTTCAAGGCATGTGTTGCATCATGCCGCGCTGACCATCTTGTTGTTGATAATGACTTGATGATGTCTCCATGGATGGTTGACTTGAGTATACTCCACCGGTGTGTTGAAACAGAGAAAAAATTAAAGAGCACTTGCAAACATCCAAAAAATGGCACGGCATCAACGCAACACTCCGCAACGCACGAGCCCACAGGATTCAAGGAATGTGCTGAGCATGGTACATACTCTGCAAGAGGATTGATTGCCTTGATACGGGATTGTAATCCGTTATATTTTCCAGACATATTACTTGCGTTGTCGTAACTTTGACCACGGCAATCCATAATAGAGAGATCATGCTCAAGTAGAGTGTCAAGTACAGCATTCTTCATCGTTTCTCCATCATGACCCGGAAGAGAAATGAATTTAATGAAGTGTTCTACTGGCTTACCAGTGGGATCGACGAAGCGAACAATGAATGTCAATTGATCTGTGTGTGAAATATCTGGTGTCGATTCCACACTTATTGCAAAGTACTTTGCAGTTTTCACGGCTGAAATGATGCTATTGAGGACCTTTGCAGTCATGAGCACTAAAAATTCATCGCAAGTAGTAGAAGACATGTAGGAAACAATGCCTCTTCCAGCATTCCCAAAGCGTGACACATGATTTGCCAAAAATGGATCGAATTGTGCTAAAAGTTCTATGATCCCTAAGAAGTTGCCATTGTTTTCCGAGCCAAAAATTTCATTGTCTCCACGAAAAGCAAGTCCTCTTACAGATATGAACTTTATCACAGCAACAACTCTTTCTAGAACTCTTCTCCAGTATGTCCGCTCTTTTTCAGTCTGATTTTCTAAATGTGTGTGCATTAATCCTTTTTTCTGTGCACGGATCACACTGGCCAAAATTGCACTCCTGTGAGAGGCACTGTTTTCATGGTGCTCAAATCGTTTCGAGTTTTTCCAGTCGTTGAAACCCTGCCTAAAAGCATTTTCTTTCGGAGAAAACAGCTTGCATGCTGAGCAATAAACCTTTCCTGAGGTTTCAGAATACATCATCCATGATCTCTGAACTGTTTCGGAATTCGCCAGCTTCCTATAGAACATAGATGCTGTCAAGTAACGACGACTTCCATCATCATAAATCCTCGCTGACTTCACGAAGTCAATGTTAATAGGCTGACCGAAATTCTCTGTTACAAAGTCATCTCGTAGAGAATCAGGGATTATATTTGGCCATGAGGCTGGATTTTCCAAGACAAATTCTGACGATGAAATGTCAGTCATATTGGAAGGAGGAGACGTTGGCTCTGAAATTATGCAAGAGCTTTCAGGAGCTCCTGGCCCATTTGGGGATTCGACTGTGTTCATGGCCTCAGGAACTCTTTTCGTCAGCATATCTGTAATCTTCCTACAATTTGATGTGTCTTTGATTATATTTTCTTGTTCTTGAAGTTTCTTTTTCCGTTTTTGAGATCCACTCGCATAAAACCTCCCAGCATCACGATCACGAGATGACATATTGACAACGCCAATATCTGCAATCATCCCAGTATCAACATTCCACTTTCAATTGTTTTTAATTTTCTATATAATTGTTCCTTGTAGTTCATGGTAATCAGGGGCAGCGTCAAATAAGTGGGTGGGTTTGGAAGGCTGAAGTTCCCCGCAAAAAAACGGTCAAGACCGCCAAAGCCCCCCAATAACTTAATCACTATATTTGGCTTGACCACTGTGCTTGCCATGCCCCCTTATCATTTTTGATAATCCCCCTCCATCCGGAAAATTCTTGGCGCTGCCACTGATGATAATCACTCCACAGAACCAGGATGATTTGTCTACCATGTGTGCAGAGCCGTAGCAGCCGCCCCCCGTACCCCCCGGTCGGGGGGGGCCGAATGTTAAGGGGCCCGTTGCTTCACGTATGATAGTAAAATGTATCATATGTATTATGTATAGCCTTTACCCTTTTGCTCAGATGTTACCACCTGAGCTTGAATTATGTGATTATGTCTAATAAATAAATTCATTATTTGGTGCTATATTTATAATGGGACCCCAAGTGTTGCCTTCGGGGGGCCCATAAGTCCTCGCAACGGCTCTGCATGTGTGTATGAACCGCAAACTCAACCGTCTCTTATCACGTTACCCTCATATATTTTGCAGCTTACATAAAAGTTGTAAATGAAAGCATACAGAGCCGTAAAGAGATATTTGGGGCTCCTCCAAAGGAAAATTGTTGGTAAAATTATGAACACCTTGTACAAAAAAGCTAGTGACGATTTTAGCCACACGTTCACTCTGGGAGCCCCTTCCGCTTCCTTCTAAAGGTGTCCCTGAAAATCGTGGGGCCCACGGCCGAGGGGCTTTCGATACGGCTCTGAAAGCAAAAAAACATGGTATAATTATCAATTAAATGTTCAAACCTGTATGCGATGAAACTTCAGAACAATTCGGCAGTACACTGTAACTAACTACACTGCCACAACTTTGTCCATTCAAGACCGTGCATGTACATTTGATGATCGACGAAAGGGGCAGTTTGCGAGTTCAATGAACCCCCCCATTGTGCATGACATGTACAATGCGCACATACATACATACATACACACACACACACACACACACACACACACACACACAAGCGCGCACACACACACACACACACACACAGTAACACACGAATATTGCTCTCGCTGTGCATACACAATGTGTATGTATGCGTGTGTGGATGTAAGTGTGCGAGTGAGCTGGATCTAAGTGAGCTGGCAATACACGTGCTATGTTTCATCAGGTTACCTCCTGACTGATGCAAAAATACAACGTGAATTAGCGGGAGAATGTTTCAAAATATTTGGCAACGAGGTCAGACTATGAGAAGTTGAGAAAATGATGAGATGGGCCCTTAAGATATTTGAGTCGCAGCACCCCACTGTCTATAGGGCGCCAAAAGCGCGGGGCCCCCAAAAGCGCGGGGCCCTAGGCAACTGCCTACTTTGCCTATACGTTAATCCGGTCCTGGGCGTGACGTAACATGTCTGGAAGGTGATTACAATGCTGATTTGACCAACTGCGTGAGCACATTTCACGGTCACGCGCAGTATAATTCTGAACACACTACCGCTGTCGATACATTCGCTGTTAGCTGTGAGCTCACACCGGTAAATGGCTGCATGTGACAAAAGCGTACTCACTTGACCACATTCTTCGGCCCGAGACAGCGTTTAGCACGGTTAGATTATATATTCATCGAAAACCGTCATCGTCGAGTAATGGGTCAAGTACGCAGAATCATACCAAAGTGAATCATTTCGGATCATGCATTGGTTATGTGCACACTAAGGACACGACTGTGGCGGCGACGACGGCTTTCGAAAAAGACGAGACCAGATTGGAGTGCGTTAAGCAGGAATGGCACACGCAGACGCTTTGTCGCCACTGTAAACAACCGCATTGCTGACACTAGCCACAGTTATGGCGACATAATTGAAGTGGTCAATTTTGCAGCATCGCGTGTAGTGCCAAATATACGCAGAAAACGACTTGTCACCTCAGAGGATTGTCTTCCGATGACCCCAGCATGTGGGAGAGAAATCAACTGCTACATGTGCACACGCGGCACCAAGAGGAAACAGTGCGCAAGATGGCGGAAGAAATAATGTCTCACCGTGAGTCCGGAAGAAGCGCAGCGATGTGGCGAGCAATCAACGACTTGACGGGCAGGAAACGTACAGCCCCGTGCATCACGTCTGCTGAAAGCGTCAACGAGCGCTTAAACTCAGTGAAGCAGCATTTTTGTGTACTTATAAGCCGCCAAACACAAGACGATAGATAGGACGGGACGAGACAATAAGACGGGACGATAGTGCAGCCGGGTGCTGTATCACATGTACACGCTGTACCGCACTCTTATGTCACACCTAGCGAGCTACAGTCTGCTGCATCTTCTACAGCTTGTGGTAAACATGCAGGCTATGATGGCATCCCAGCAGACGTGTGAAAGATTAGCGAGCTGACGCCTCTGGTGATTCCTTTCATCAATGGCGTGATGGATGGCACTGGTCCGCCTGAGGAATGGCTCCGTTCAGTGATCGTTCCCCTGCCCAAGAAAACAGGCAATATGGCACTTCAGAACCTACGCGGCATATCACTCATGCCAGCCGCTGCCAAACTGTGCAATAGAGTGTTGCTTGACCGATTGCGCACTCACATCGACGGCGCTTTACTGGCCAATCAAGCTGGTTTTCGACCGAATAGAGGCACCACTGAGCAGATTGTAGCGCTCCCAATCTGCATGGAGGACGCGACCGCGAGAAAGAAGTCTCCGTGCCTGATCGCTGTAGACTTCGAAAAAGCTGACGACAGCATCAGTCGCGCTGCCATGAGACAAATACTGCAAAACTGCTGCTGCGACACTGTTGTGGTCGACTCGATTATGAGCCTTTACACCGGGACATCTACCACCGTGCGCACAGCTTCGGGTGAGTCTACATCGTTTGTAACTTCTTCTGGTGTGTTGCAAGGCGACACTTTAGCACCATATATTTTCGTGCTATGTATGGATTATGTGCTGATTACCAGCTTGAATGACGCAGGCGGTTACACAGAACGTCGGCGACTCTCATCGCGACATCCTGCCATCATGCTTACTTCTTTAGCCTTCGCTGACGATGTGGTGATTGTGGCCGACACCCCAGCTGCTGCCCAGCGACAACTCCATCGCTTCGAACTTTCAGCAGCATCTTTCGGCTTGGTACTGAACACGAGGGAGTGCTCTGTCACAATGATCGGATGCGACGCCAGTTCTACGATTTCCAGCCGCTTCGATGTATCGTTGCCAACAATTGACAACTTCTTCTACCTGGGAAGCGATAATCCCAACAGCCATCGAGCCTTCACTCGCAGACGACAGCTATCATGGCTAGCTGCAAGGAAGTTCTCTACAGTGTGGAGATCAGCTATATCTGCGCAATGTAAGGTGCAGCTGTTCAGGGCCACCGTGCAGTCTACTCTGCTGTATGGCGGCGAGAGCTGGTCGCTGACACAGTCTTTGGAAGAAATCGTCGACGCGGGGAACAGGGCGCTGCTGAGTTACTGCTTGAACATTTGGTACCCCCGCACCATCTCAAACGCAGCCTTGCTCGCCACCAGCAAGTTGCCGCCCGCCAGCGTGATGCTGCGGCGACGACGCCTGCAGCTGCTTGGTCACATGCTACGACGGCCTGCGTCGCCGATGGTCGTCGTCGCCACGAATAGTGGACTTTTTCACGGTCCCTTCTGTTCCGCTATTTGGAAGTCTGACTGCATATTGTCCTTCATTGTGTTAAAATAGTGCTCATAAAATTTGTGATTAAGTCACCCTGTAATTGTCGTAGCAAAACATTAACTTCCACCGCAACTCTGCTTGATACGAGCAAAACGTTGACAAATACATTATTTACATTAAATTGTATATGTACATTGTGTCACCGGCAGAATTTTCCTCAAATTTTCCAGATAAGTCAAATTTTGTTTGATTTCTTTTCCAATACACATGTTAAGTCAGTGGTTTCCTGCGTTTTTCAGCTTGTTACCCAATTTCACATGCTAACTCTATCACAAAATATCGTCAACATTGACTGAACTGTAATATATTATCATTCATTATATTATATTCATCATGCTATCTTAAACTCATTTGATTTGGCTTGGTAAATTATAATGGACTCACTTTATAGCTTCAAATACTAAAACTAAGGTAATGGTAATCGAAATAACAGGAACCACAATGCTTTCTTCATTTACAGAATTCCTAATCAGGTAAACAGAACTCTGTCACCCCTCCATTACCCTCAAAAAATGAATATATTACCCCAGTGGGTAAATTACCCCAGGTTAAGAACCAGTGCCTTAAATAAACAGATACTCTTTTTTCCAGTTAGCAACTCTCTAGTATAGAAATGAAGCTGGTTGGCAAATATATGCTAGATACTTGTCAATGTGATATGCACTCACACATGCGAGCTATATCGAGCAGGTACAAAAACGCATCTATACAAGAACACACACACACACACACACACACACACACATACACACACACACACACATACACACACACACACACACACATAACACAATTAGTTCTCTTTATAAAATTTATATGTATATAATGTATAGTCAACATAGAAATAAGCAGGGAGGCGGAGTCGCCATGTACGTAGCTAAAAAATATTCGTCCAACTTAATACCTGAGATGACATTTAAAGAACCACATCTTGAGTGTGCTCCAGTAGAAATTTGTGAAAATCAAAGTAAATGTTTCATGACTTCAATGTACCGACCTCCTAATTGTAACTTCAAACTGTTTATAGAAAAACTCAGATCAATGCTTACATATCTCGAAAATAAATCTTATGATAAAGTGTTTATCTTCGGCGACATGAATTTAGATCTTCTTAAATAGGATAATAATTATGTCAATGAGTTTACAACTTTGATGATGAGCAATTCTCTTTATCCATTAATCTCAAAACCAACAAGGGTAACTCCCAATTCATCAACAATTTGACCACATATGGTGTAATCAAATTGAAACTAATTCTGACAATTTTACCATCAAAAATTATATTTCGGATCATTTTCCAGTAGTATCAAAATTTCTCCTGCCTGATGTAGAGAAAAAATGTGACAAGACCTGCTTCATCAGACCTTTTACAAATAAAATAAATGTAAATTCATAAGCGATGTTTCCAAAGTAGATTGGAATTGTATCTACAATATTCACTGCCCCGACACAGCCTATAATATATTTCATAATATAATTAGCGAACTATTTAATAATAACTTTCCTTTAATTGAAGTTAAACAAACATTAAAATCGGAAAAACACCCTGATATAACAGAAAACTTGAAAAAATGTATAAAAAATTAACATCGTCTGACTAGGTTGGTAACTAAGTGGCCAATAACATACACAAAATATTACAAGAAATATAGAAACATATTGACCAAATTACTTCGTCAAGCAAAAAATGAATACCTGCAGTTAAAATTTAAAGAAAATCAAGGGAATCCTAAACAAAGCTGGCAAATATTAAACTTGATGATGGGAAGGAAAGAACATGAAAAAATCATTGATATTGGTTTACCGAATGAACAAGTGGCGGAAACATTTGTCGAGCATTTTAGTAAATTGCATACTAATACTGAACCTGTTGGTAATGAGTTTGAGGAATATCTTAATAATCCATCAGAGTTTTCACTGTTTATGACACCTTGTAATGAATTTGAAGTACATAAATTTATCTCGTCTATGAAATCAAATTCCAAGGGATACGACGAAATTTCTGGAAATACAATAAAAATTATATCTGAACATATAAGAAAGCTTTTAGCATATATTATTAACTTATCGCTTGAAACAGGGATTTTCCCAGAAAGTTCAAAAAAGGCCAAATCTATACCAATATTTAAATCGGGTGAAAAGAAAAACATAAATAACCACAGGTTGATTTCAATTTTGCCTTGCTTTAGTAAAGTTTTTGAAAAAGTTATCGCAAAAAGACTCAACTCATTATTTGAACAAAACAAATTATTATCGAATCAACAATTTGGTTTTAGAAAAAACAGATCAACTAATGATGCATGGTTAAATTTTGTTAAAAAAATATACGAAAATTTGGATGGAATTTTATTTACAGCTGGTGCTTTTTTAGACATTTCTAAGGCATTTGATTCTCTACACCACAAAATTTTGCTGAAAAAGCTAAGCAATATTGGTGTTAGAGGAATCCCGAATCAATTATTTAAGAGTTATTTAGAAAATCGTATTCATTTTGTAAATTGTAATGGACATGAGTCTAGTATTAAAAAAATTGGTTGTGGAGTCCCCCAAGGTTCTATTTTGGGTCCCATTCTTTTTTTAATATACATAAATGATGTTGAGAATTCCACTAATGATGCTAGATTTACTCTTTTTGCTGATGACACGAGTGTTGAAATATGTACAAAAAATCTAACTGAATTACATATAAAAATATGCCAGACAATGATGGATATTAAAACTTGGCTAAGAAAAAATGGATTAAGATTAAATGTCAGTAAAACAAAAGTTGTAGTATTTCAAAACAGATCTATAAAATACAATCTTGAGCCAATAAAAATTGAAGATGATTTTATAGAGAGAGTACCCACTACAAAATTTCTTGGAATAACAATTGACGAAAATTTGAATTGGAAACAACATATACTCAAATTAGGCATTGAAATCTCTAAATATTCAGGTTTAATTTATAGAATAAGAGATAGGTTAACCCCGGAAATTATGATTATATTATATTATACCTTTTGCTACTCGAAATTAATTTATGGAGTGTCAGTTTGGGCGTTTACCTGGCCGTCTTTTATAAATAGTTTGTTCAAAGTTAAAAAATCCATAATAAAAACTATTGGCTAGAAAAAGAAATATGAGTCATCACATGAAGTTTTCAATAAATTCAAAATTTTGAAATTTCTCAATGTAATGAAGTATTTCATGATACTAAATATATTTCGTTATTTAAAAATAATCAAATTAGTGATAGTTTATACAGTATGTCGGATCATGACTTTTGCACCAGACATAGTCAGTTGAATTTGAGTCCACCACCATTCAGAACTATATTATTTAAAAATTCGTTTTTATACTCAGGACCAATTATTTTGAATTCTGTACCCAGTGAATTAAAATCCACAGTAAACACTGAATCTATAGGACAATTTAAGAATAGATTGAAAAAACTCTTTTTAGAGAAACAAAATGCAAATTCAGAATGATATATAATAACCATATTAACAAGATTGCGGATATATTTTAAGTTATGTTACTCCTTATTGTTTTTATGCTATTCATGTTATTTTTATTGTTTCATTGGAGCTTAATGTTACAACTATACTGATGTGTTGTTCTAAGTATATTACATACCATTTTTTGTGACCTATTTTTTTCACACAAGAGTATGTCTAAATGTTTTGTTAATGTATATATATTTATAACGTGTCTGTCCAAGAGTTATCACTCGACAGACTATGCCAAATTGTTTGATATTATGTCACTGTACTTTTATGTTGTTCATGGCAATAAACTTTGAACTTGAACTTGAACTTGAACACACACACACACACACACACACACAAACACACACACACACACACATACACACACACACACACACACACACACATACACACACACACACACACACACACATTACATTAAGACATTTATTTCGCGCTTTTCACCCGAGGGTCTCAAAAGCGCTCACACACACATACATAAATACACACAAAAAATATAAGCACATATACGCACAAACACAAACAGACATTCCCGTTGACATACACAAAAATACACTCACACACACACACACATATATTGAGGAAAAAAACAGCATACATGCAAGGACATACACTCAGATTGACAACACAATGAACACACAAATACAAATAACAAAAATCAACATAACAGACACACAAAGACATACATTCAAACAAATAGACAGAGAACACAACAGACACACAACAGACACACACACACACACACACACACACACACACACACACACACACGCACACACACACACACACACACACACACACACACACACAGACAGACAGACACACACACACTTGTTTTGTTAAAGCGCATAGCAATTGTGCAACTATTGTGCTCCTATAATTATTTTTTTATAATGTTCACGATTATTTTCACTTCAAGCGGCAAACACACTCAATTGTCTGCTCCAGTTTATTTATCCAGCTAACTTTCGGGAATCACTAGCCATTGTCAGGATATACACACACACACACACAACACATTAAGAAAATTTGGTGCAGAATTACACAGTTGTTTATATAGCAGACAAGAACATGATGTCTCTCAGGTGCAAAATTAGCCCCTGTTAGAACCAGGTGCAAAATTAGCCCCTGTTAGAACCAGGTGCAAAATGTAGTGTTCAAAATTGTCTCAGTTGGTCAATTACATGAGACAATCAATTAGTTTATGTCTAGTCAATTACAACACGCATAACTCAATGAAAACTATATCGCATATAATTGCATACACACATACACACTTGTCGTGTATTGTTATTATTTTGCTATTCTGATTTTGATGAAAATATACCCACTGAACCGAACTTAGTAGAATTCTTGGGGTGGTATAATTGCATATTAATACTCCAGTCAGCTTGTCAGGGGTGCATTACCCCATACCCTCAGATCTTCGTCCATGTCTGGTATATAAGCAGTTGTGTAATTGAACACAGCAGATCCCGACCATTAAGCGCATGTTTAAATCCAAAATTATACTCCATATTTTCCATAGTAGACTTAATGACCAGATCTATATCAGGGTAAAAAATTTCAGTCTGCCAAAGGTTTATTTATCCAAAAGAACAAGCTTCATTATAGTATGAATTATATGTATGTTAATAAAGTACAAATATGTGCAATAGTTTGATGAAGAACGTAAATTTACATGTAAATGATAGGAAAGGAGGGATTTTTTTCAACATATTGTATATGTGGAACAAACAGAGCAATACAAAATACTGCTGGGGATATGTTTATATTCTGGCTTGGTTTATTGGACCTGGTACTAATACAAACCTAGCCTACACCTGAACAGTGACAAGGGTTTAATGACCAGGTGGCTTAATGATCAGAACCTACGGTATCCAATATTGATTGCACAATGTGTTATTCCTCGTAAAGCAAGGCAATGCAATGTAGATTGTTGATTGAAAAATCTCACTTGTTTTGGAACAGTATGCCGGCTGAGTGAGAACACACATGAGCGAGATGAACACAAGCGTCTTCAACATGGTGTCACTGGCTGTCGCTAGAGAAAGACTGTACTGAGCGGAGAGCTGAAATAACGAAGCCTGTTGGATCAATGACTGATTCAGAATGGATATGCTACATTCCATTAAGGCATGTGTGCCTCCTGGCACGCTTATGCAAATGGGTGCACACAACACACACATACACACACAACACACACAACACACACAACACACACAACACACACAACACACACAACACACACACGCGCGCAATCACGCCATAAAACGCACTCGAAAAAAATGTCCGAAAGAAATACCGTCGAATGAATGAGGAATGTGTGACTCCTGAAACTCATATGATGTGATGCGTGGGTGTAATAGTGTGTGTGTGTGTGTGTGTGTGTGTGTGTGTGTGTGTGTGTGTCAGTGTGTGTGTCAGTGTATATGTCAATGTGTGCTTGTGGTATGAATTGAGAGCTTTTGATGTCATAATTTCCATCGTGTTAGTGGTGGTGCAATAACCAGTGCCTTTTATTGGGGAAAATTGCGTATTCGCAGGCGAGACGTTCCCTCTCGTAAACAGCCCACTTTTGGTGCAGCAAATTACATGTGTCAAGCTAGATTGATGAATACACGGTTGTGTGATGGGGTTGAAGTGATACTGACCAGCTAGTCAGGACAAATCACTGGCTACGTTGCTACTGCTGCATATCGGCGTCAAGTTTTCACTCATCATTTTCACGCTCAAATATCACCTGGCTACTGTGCACGTTTTCAGCTGCAATGAATTCCTAGTATTTCGTCATTCAGCAATCTGTATCGGTATATTTTTGGCGTTCTTTCACGACTCATGACACACACACACACACTCCCACATACACACACACACACCCACCCACATACACCCACATATTCACACACAGACACACACATATACTCACATTCAATCATTCAATCAATCAATGTTTTATTGCAATCGCTGGGTTCGCGTTTACATTGCAATATATACATATATATATATATATACATATATACATACATTGCAATATATACATATATATATACATATATACACACATACACATACATGCATACATATATATACACACATACACATACATGGATACATATATAAACACACATACATACATACTCGTACATGCACACGCACACAAACATGGCTGCATTTATTGCTCAAGTATATATTACAAAATTTTGGCCGCTTCATAGTTTATACGTTTGCGAGCTGCTTCCGTGGATATTTTCGGCAGTTCGAGCGGTCTTGTTCGTCTCAAGTTGATGTTGTGTTCACGTGCTGGTTCGAATGTCTCGTACAAGGCAGTGGGTTTTTGGGTTGTGTTTATCGTTCGAATAAGTCGTTTCCTATTGTCGCTAATGAGTGCATCCACTGTAGGCAGGCCGAGCTGTCTACAAGTTTCGGAAATGTGGTCGTATTTTCGTTAGAACTTTTGAGCAGGAATGAATAATTTTTTGGATTCGCTGTTTTTGAATAAGTCCGTGTGCTGTTGGTAGTCGAATAATAACAGCACATCTAATGTTTTGACATCATATAGAACACATACAATGACTCAACACACACACAACAATGCCCTAACCCAGCTACCTCGACCCTGAACTCATTCCAACACCCCAGTTCGCTCACACAATCCTATTAGCTCCGCCCACCGAAATGTCTGCCTGGGGCGCCGCCACACGGAGCAACGACAACACTACATACCCCTGCTATTAAACAAAACATCGGTGCACAAAATATATACAATGCCACCTAACTCGACCCTTTGCTATACGCCCACTTTCGCCACCTATAATTACATCGCTGAACAGAATAAGAATATCGCGCTGACCGCCACCGGCGTTGTAGTTCTGTATTGGCGTGTGCGTGCATTTGTGTGTGAGTGTGAGCGTGTGCGTATGTATGTATGTATGTGTGTGTGTGTGCTTGTGTGTAGTTCTGTATTGGCGTGTGCGTGCATTTGTGTGTGAGTGTGAGCGTGTGCGTATGTATGTATGTATGTATGTGTGTGTGCTTGTGCGTATGTTCTAGTGTAGTGAGTGTCAAGGGCATAAGCGGAGCTAGTGTAGTGATGATTGAAAGCTGTAGTGTAAGCTGATGCGCGTGTGTGCGTATACAGTGGTGCGCTGTTGCGCTTATGAGCTTTACAGTTGGGAGTTCAGCTATGAAGTTGTTGGTAAGAAGGGCAGTGCCATACGAGGAGTGGTTGTGTGTGTTGTGAGCTGTGGTGGTACAGGAATTGTGTTAGTGCGCGGTTGAGTTGTTCTCGTGGCGTTCTGTGTATTCTTCTTGGTTGTTTTTTTGCTCGTCATTCTCATCTCTACGGCCTTGTTTCATCTTCATCTTTAATACATCGTGCAATCTTCCGTTTGTTATTGGGTGAAGACATGGAGCACAAGTTACAAGCTATTTCGGCGCCGCGTACGGAGGCAACGTTGGATTTCAGACTCGTACCGGAATACGATGGGACGACAGATCCGTCTGCATGGATTGGGAAGGTGAAAAAGATATGTCGTTTGCACGGAGTGAGTCAAGTGGCAGTGGTGGCCGGCATGCGCCTCGTGGGTGATGCTTATGAAGTGGTGGATGCCTTGTCTGACAGTGACCAGCTGGATATGTCTAAATTGGAAGAGGAGCTTCAAACCGCGTTCGGAATGGATTCATTCACTGCTTACGACGAATTCACAAAACGGAAGTTAGTGACTGGCGAAAGTGTCAACGTTTTATTGGCAAGTCTACGCAGGCTGGGCAAACGATGCAACATCTCCGACGACGTTTCGTTAAAATGTGCGTTTGTGGCGGCCCTCCCTCAACACGTGAGGCAGACCATGCGAGCAAACGCCAGACTTGATGCTATGGGCATGGAGGAAGTTGTGGACCGGGCGAGAGTAGTGCTGGCAGAGTCAAACGCTTCTGGATGTGGACCGGCAATTGACCAGCAGCCTGAAGGGGGCGCAGTCGCTACCGTGGTGGCACACGCCGCATCACCGCGACGCGTAGGAACGTCTCCAGCGAGGTGCTATGTGTGTCACAAGGTGGGTCATATAGCGCGTTATTGTAGTCAGCGACAAATGGCGACAATTGAACGAGGCGTTGGCGATCCGAAAAGCCGTGCACGACTGACGTGTTATACCTGCGGCAAATACGGACATATTAGCCCTGTGTGTCCTTTAAATGCCAAAGGAGAGGAGGCCTCGACGCGAGCCTTTTCTCCGCAGTGAATCCAGCGTCGCTGATCACACTGATGGTCACCGTAAATGGCAGGCGGTGCCGAGCAATGCTGGACACTGGTTGTACTAGGAGCCTAGTACACAAACGTTTATGTGATAGCCGTTTAAGAAGAACTGATACAACATTGGTAACTATCAGTGGTGACGAGATGGCGTGTGAAGGAGAGTGTCGCGTAGACGTTGAAGTGGACGGTGCAAAAAGAATTGACATCGACGCCCTGGTGGTGAACCACAGGCCTGTTGGTATGGACGTCGTACTTGGATTGGACTGCGTGAAAGCGTTGGGGGGACTATCGTTGGATGTCGACCTACATCCCTCCTTTGGACTAGATTCACAGGCATGGTGTGTCAGCCGCACAGAGGACGCTATGGCGGTGGCGGAAACCCAATGTCTCTCGATAGAGCACAGCGATTTCTCTGCCACATACGATAAAGAGGGAAATTTTTGGAGCGTCAAATGGAAATGGGCCACTCAACCAGAGATTCTGACTAATCAGACGGCTGAATACAACATTCCTCACAACCTTCGGGAAGCATACAAAGATGAAATTCAGCATTGGATCAGTGAGGGCTGGTTAATAGAGCACGACTCGAAGATCCATGGACCAGCAAAGGGACTTATACCACTGATGGTGGTAAATCAGAAAAACAAGTCCAAAGTTCGCCCAGTTATGGACTTTCGTCAACTCAACCACTATATCGAGCTGCACACTGCAGAAGCTGATGTTTGCCATCAAAAGTTGCGGGATTGGCGAAGAAAAGGTGACAAAATTGCACTACTGGATTTGAGAAAGGCATACCTTCAGATACATGTTGACCCCGAGCTCTGGAGTTATCAAACGGTGATTGTACAAGGGAAGAGATACTGTTTGACACGCCTCGGATTTGGACTCAGTGTTGCACCAATGATTATGAAGGTTATTGTCGAGTATGTGCTGGCTCAAGACGACGTAATCCAGGGTTCAGCTTCGTCGTATATTGACGACATCATTGTGGACGAGTCGGGAGTAACTGCGGAAAAGGTGAGCGAACATTTTAATCAGTTTGGCCTGGTGTGCAAGGCGGCCTCGCGGGCCAATCCGACTTGTCGCGTATTGGGGTTGAGTCTTCAACGCGACAATGGCAAGTTGTCATGGACAAGAGACAACATCATAGAAGAGTCAAGAGGCCCGATAACTCGGAGGAAAGTTTTCAGTTTCTGCGGGCAGGTGATTGGGCACCTACCAGTGGGAGGATGGATGCGAGTCGCGGCTTCATTTGTAAAGAGACTGGCAAATGAATCAAGTCAAGGTTGGGATGACGAGATTGTGGATCAGAGATGTTTGAGTGTATTGAAACAGTTTGCAGATAGAGTTAAGAACGAAGACGCTGCGAGAGGAACGTGGAGTGTGAAAGGAAACCAGATGAATGTTTGGGTAGATGCAAGCCAGTTGGCGCTGGGGGTGGTGCTTGAAATAAACGGCGACGTGGTAGAGGACGCATGTTGGCTACGAAAGGACAGTCAGCATATTAACATGGCGGAAATGGATGCTGCTCTAAAAGGGCTGAATTTGGCTGCAGCGTGGAATATGAAAAATATAACAGTAAAAACCGATTCGTTCACTGTTTTTCGATGGATGAAAGATGTGCTTACCGGAGCCGTAAGGGTAAAAACCAAGGCTATTGGAGAATTATTGATTAGGAGACGACTCGAAACTCTCAAATGTGTGAGGGAGGAGCTAGGATTGGCAATAGAAGTTGTCCACGTACCATCGAAAGAAAACATCGCCGATGTTTTGACCCGAGTGCCTCTCAGGTGGTTGAATGCTTCAGAGGAATCGAATGTGTGTTGCAGCGGCACTCCACGGGAGAGCATGAGTGAGGCAGAGATGAAAGAGGTGCATCAGCTGGCAGGACATCCGGGAATACGGAGAACGCTGTACTTTGCCAAAAGGAGGAACCGCTTCGCGACAAGAAGACTAGCACACAATGTAGTGACATCATGCGACTCGTGCCGTTCTATTGACCCCGCCCCTGTGAAGTGGGAGCGAGGCAGCCTGACTGTGAAAACCGTTTGGCAGCGACTGGCAATGGACGTCACTCACTACCGCGGGACATCGTATTTGTCTATTATTGATTGCGGTCCATCGCGTTATGCAATTTGGAGAGCGTTGTGGCGAGAGGACTCCAAGCATATAGTAGATCAATTGCAAGAAGTATTCTTGGAACGAGGAGCGCCACGAGAAGTGCTGCTTGACAACGGAACAGCATTTTGCAGTCGGGAATTTCGATGCTTCTTAGCAGGGTGGAAAATCAACCCCATGTATCGTTGTGCCTACGAGCCACACGGTAATGGTGTCATTGAGAGGTGCCACCGGTCGGTAAAGGTCATTGCAGCTCGGTGTGGCTGCTCGGTTCAAGAAGCCGTCTACCGATACAACGTGTCACCGCTTGACGATGTGAATGAATTTTCAGCTCCAATGAATCGTCTCTACAAATATGTTGTAGGTGTCCGCGGAATTGATCCAGAAGCAGCACAAGTGACGAGACCCATTAGAGGTCCAGGAGCGTATCGGCCGGGTCAAAGAGTGTGGGTGAGGAGACCTGGCACACGATGTGATAGATTGTCTGCGCGTGGTGTGGTTACTTCCAACATATCTGAACAGGCGGTGGAAGTCAACGGAGTACCGTACCACTACAAGGATATTAGACCGAGGGGCGAGTCGGAAGAAATGAAGACAACACTGCATCAGAGCGCAGTTGACTCAACTGATGAGGTTCCTATGACTCTGCGGTTTCAACATGAAGTTCCGGAAGAAGTGGCCCAAAGCCAGCAAGCGGAACTTAGAAGGAGTGAAAGAATCAGACGAAGGAGAGAGTGCCAACTATGTGATTCTTGAGAATCAGAGGGAGGTGTAGTTCTGTATTGGCGTGTGCGTGCATTTGTGTGTGAGTGTGAGCGTGTGCGTATGTATGTATGTATGTGTGTGTGTGTGCTTGTGTGTAGTTCTGTATTGGCGTGTGCGTGCATTTGTGTGTGAGTGTGAGCGTGTGCGTATGTATGTATGTATGTATGTGTGTGTGCTTGTGCGTATGTTCTAGTGTAGTGAGTGTCAAGGGCATAAGCGGAGCTAGTGTAGTGATGATTGAAAGCTGTAGTGTAAGCTGATGCGCGTGTGTGCGTATACAGTGGTGCGCTGTTGCGCTTATGAGCTTTACAGTTGGGAGTTCAGCTATGAAGTTGTTGGTAAGAAGGGCAGTGCCATACGAGGAGTGGTTGTGTGTGTTGTGAGCTGTGGTGGTACAGGAATTGTGTTAGTGCGCGGTTGAGTTGTTCTCGTGGCGTTCTGTGTATTCTTCTTGGTTGTTTTTTTGCTCGTCATTCTCATCTCTACGGCCTTGTTTCATCTTCATCTTTAATACATCGTGCAATCTTCCGTTTGTTATTGGGTGAAGACATGGAGCACAAGTTACAACAGGTGATACGGTATACGTTTAGGTACCAATCCAGCCCGGTGGACGTATACCGTATCACCTGTTGGAAACGTCGGCTTACGTGTGGATAACTTGGCGTTGTAGTCAGCAGTGTTTCTTCGAGTTTGTACATCGACCCGCGGTCTAGGATTCTGCCGCTTTGGTTTGTCTACCGCCACCGGCAGATATTACTCTGCAGTACAGCAGTACAGTGCGTTATTCCTCCTCTTGATGACTTTAGCTCCAGCAGACCAGACTCAGCTTCCTGCCGGGGAGCTTCTATGTCGGCGCGATCGCCACCTGAAACGTCCACGCTAACTGTCGTGTTCAATGTCCGACGATTGCTGATCATCACGCCGATCGTTCACGAGCTGTTCACCGCCCGAGTGCTGAAATTCGCCTACGGTGGGCGCAGTCGCGACGCCATGAGGCGCTGGTTCTGTATGCGGAATATCGGGCACCTCCACGTCGTCACGAGGAGCTGACTTCCGACACGGAGCGCGACATGCGGCCAGGTGCGCTGCATTTCGTATCGACCCGTCCGAGAGTTGGTAAGCTGCCGGCCCTCTCTGACTGATCACGTTGAATGGTCCACGAAATTGGGACTGACTTTTAGGTACCAATCCAGCCCGGTGGACGTATACCGTATCACCTGTTGGAAACGTCGGCTTACGTGTGGATAACTTGGCGTTGTAGTCAGCAGTGTTTCTTCGAGTTTGTACATCGACCCGCGGTCTAGGATTCTGCCGCTTTGGTTTGTCTACCGCCACCGGCAGATATTACTCTGCAGTACAGCATCTCCGACGGAGATATACCAGTTGTACGATTTGGCGTACAGCGATAGAGAGCCAGTTGCGTCCTGATATGATCGGCGAAGTTCGTCCATGTGGTTAACTTGCTTATCCGCACCTTAAACGTTGTGTTGAACCGCTCAATAGATGCGTTGCCCCTTGGCCAGTACGTGGACCCTCTTTTTTGTTTAATGCCGCGGTCGGCAAGGTACCGCTCAAACTCTTGTCTCACGAAGGGCGTCCCGTTATCTGAAACTAACTCGTCCGGAAATCCTTCTCTCGCCCAGCAACTGCGCAGAAAATCATCACAGTGCTCGACGAAACGGATAGCACGGGTGCCACCTCCGCCCAATTTGATCGATAGTCGATCGTAGTGATGGCGAAATGGCAGTTGGACAGCGCAGCTTACATAGGACCGACGACGTCTATGCCCAGCTTGGACCACGACCTGTTTGGCAGAGCAGCACTCGCCATAGGTGCCGGCCTGCACTTGCTCACCAGTACCTTATCTGCGCTTTGGCATTGTGGACAGTCGCGAACGAACGTATCGACCATTTTGTCAATGCCAGGGAACCAGGCAGCACTCCTCAGCAGTTGTTTTGCTCTGACAGAACCGTCGTGTGCCTGATGTGCCGCTCTGACATAGCGTTCTCTCAGCAGATGAGGCACCACAATCTGGTGACCGCTGCCAAGAATCAGTTGGGTTGTTGCACTTAGCTCATGCCGCACCTGGAAGAAAGGTTTAAGTGAATCACTGCAGTTCTTCTCGCGCTGTGGGAAGCCTTCAACGAGCGCCTGGCGCACGGCCAACAGTTCCTTGTCGACTTTCGTGGCGTCTGCTGCTTCCTGCTGTGTAATGGTATCCTCCGTGCCGGTCTCAGCCACAGCTATCACCTCTTCAACGTCTTCAGTGTTCGCGAACGCAGGCTCATGTTTGACCTGTGACGCACGCGGGTCATTGACCGTGTGTCTCTGTATGTATGCGCGTGTGCAGGGGATGTGACCCATAACTTACAGATATAACTTTTGAATGTTACATACGTATGCGTGTGTACAGGGCAAGTGACTGAAAAGTCGTGTCAGACTTGGTCCGGGTCGGGGTCGCGTTGAACATAGCGCTCGCTGCCTAATACACTGTGTGTGTGTGTGTGTGCGGAATTCCTCACAGTTCGTGATTTCATCGCCGCAACTCTTTCACATCCGATATATGCAATATATTGAATATTCTAGATATATACTCTCTTCACAAATATTTCACTATGATTTTGAAATAAAGAAACAGGAATGAACATTCTATATTTTAAACGTTGAATCATTTTCGCAATCTTGGTAATAAAATATAAACTAAATGTTGCCAGTGTGTAGAACAAAAAACTTCAAAAACGGTTTGATCAGTTTTGGCAGATACTTTTTCATCAGCTCACCTCATCATGTTAAATCGTTGCTCAAAAAATCCTCCCTTTATAAATTGAAAATGAATAAAAAATGTATCTTATGCAACAGCAAGTGTGATTACTGGCTCAAACTTGCTGAACAAAAATGTTCTGGATGTGTGATGAGCATTTGTTGATTTGATATTGATGTGTGATGAGCATTTGTTGATTTGATATTGATGTGTGTGAGGTATTTGACTTGTGATGCGGATTACTGACTGGACTGTGACATGTAACTGTGTTTGTGTTAATTCTCATGTTCGTACGTGATTTTGCTCCCTGTGCACATCATGATGTTTCATGACGTTGGTCTATCAAGTATCATAGTTGGCTCGATGAACCGATGCTACTTATTAATCATCATCATCATCAACATGTATTTGTTATAGCGCACCGAAGGGCTCGGGCGCGACACGATTATAAACAGTTGGGAACACGGAATACAAATAACAGGACAGATGCAAAAGAAGTAAACTACAAATATGCAATAAAAGACAATGAATATAGAGACAAAATATGGGCAAAACATACAAAACAGACGGACATGACGGACAAGACAACGCGACTGAAACATACTCGTAATGACAACACAACACAGCAAACACAACTCGGGAGAATATAGTCATAGCGTAGATAAAGTAAGCATGCAAATCAGAGAAGGAATACGAGTAAGAACAGGCTAAAGTAACAGGTTATAGTGATGCAAAAGGTGTGAGAGTGTGGAAGACTGGGTCAAAAGAGAGGTCAAAAAGGTGATTGGAGAGCTTAGAGCGGAAATAATTGTAGGAAAGAGAAGAATTAATGTGAGCTGGGATGGAGTTGTAATGGTTAATGGTTTCTCTCATAATGTTCTGTTACATTTGTGCGACAAATAGACAAACAAACAAACAAATAGACAAACAAACACTGTCCAATAGTAATTTCGAGTGGTCTTAGTATGTAACTTTTCAGCTATTTGTGTAGAATTAAGTTCAATTCAAGTTTAAATCACATGAGACTTATTACGCTGTCTGTCTGTCTGTCTGTCTGTCTGTCTGTCTGTCTGTCTGTTTGTTGTTGAGGATCAATGATAATTGTATATGAGGATTGTACGGGGCTGCTACACATTCAGTTGAATGTTCAATAAGACCAGCGTATTATTAATATAAATGCGCTTATTAAGATACATGTATTTGAGCAGATTATCATGGGAACATTCTATATATCTGACTAGCTTGAAGCCGTATTACTTAAGATAAAAACATGGTAAAAATATTAGTGGGGAAGACAGGAGATGAGAAGACACGATATTCACTCATTGTTTCAATAGATACAAAATATTTTTGACAAATATTGTTCAAGCCCGTTCTACTGCAGGCAATCATAATGCTGTTTTATGTTCAATTTTACGACATACAAAAGGCAGACTTTCAGAACAAGGCACGCGCATTGCTTGAAGAGAACTTGAAGCCGTGGTAGGATTACTGTAATCCGTGACGGTGCGTATCAGGGCACAACACTGTTGTTGCCCATCCACCACGCTACTGTTGATTACTTCATCACCACACCAGACCAAGTGTACATCTGTAATAACAAACACAACATCACGTCTCCACTCACGTCTCAGAAATGGCAACACTTCAAAGTGTATAAGTTATTTATGAGTGTATATGAGTGCAAGAGCAATATTTACTATTAACATTATTTGTGTACGAGTATGTGTGAGTATGTGTATGTATGTGTGTGTGTGCTGGCACCTGCAGTGTTCATATGTCTGATGATGTGTTGGTTGATGCGCGAGTTGTTGACAGCTTGGCGAGAAGTGACGAGAGGCCAGCGCCAGGGACACGCCTGTGAGGCTGTGTTCCAGTGCAGTAAAAGACGCTGACTCACCCACGAGTCCATCCACGAATAATACAAGCCGCCGAATATTCCTGTCTCAGTGAAAATATTAACTGAATAACGGCCGCACTGCCACATGTTGTTTTCAAATATTTCCCACGCATTTTAACAACCAAAATACAGACAATGCTGGGCATACATAATACTCAATGATTATTTGTCAACATTAATGTTCAAAATGTATTAATATTAATGCTAATAATTTTCAGTGGTTCAAATTCCTTTATCCTAATTGCTGTAAACATTATTTGTATTATAAAAATTGGTAGCCAGTGCTGTATGAGGTAAGGTAAGGTAATGTGTATATATACACGCAAATATACACACACACACGCACACACACACACACACACACACACACACACACACACACACACACACACACACACACACAGTCTCAGATAGGCTGCAGATAAACAATAGGGAACACACAGAAAGGAGAACATGATAGAAGGTGAAAGACAAAATGTTAGTATAAGACTTGTGATATTGAGTATATAACTGGTGCTCCTCAGTTATACGTGTGATGATATCGCCCTATACAGCTTAATTTAGCCTAATAATAATAATAATTATAATATCATTAGTTGTCAGAATAATATCACAATAACAACAATCTCAGTATTAGTAATAGGACTAGTTATAAGATAATGATATTTATGATAATAATCATAAAAATAATTTGTACTAAATACAGCGGACATTCGGAATTGTCTGATAAATTTTTCGGAATTGCCTGAGAAGATTTATTTCTTAATAATAGCTAGTAATATTTTGATATATTTATAATAGTTATTTGTTAATGATAGCTAGTAATATTATGATATATTGGTAATATTTATTTGTTAATAATAGCTAGTAATATTATGATATATTGATAATATTTATTTGTTAATAATAGCTAGTAATATTATGATATATTGATAATATTTATTTGTTAATGATAGCTAGTAATATTATGATATATTGATAATATTTATTTGTTAATGATAGCTAGTAATATTATGATATATTGATAATAGTTATTTGTTAATGATAGCTAGTAATATTATGATATATTGATAATATTTATTTGTTAATAATAGCTAGTAATATTATGATATATTGATAATATTTATTTGTTAATAATAGCTAGTAATATTATGATATATTGATAATAGTTATTTGTTAATGATAGCTAGTAATATTTTGATATATTGATAATATTTATTTGTTAATAATAGCTAGTAATATTATGATATATTGATAATAGTTATTTGTTAATGATAGCTAGTAATATTTTGATATATTGATAATATTTATTTGTTAATAATAGCTAGTAATATTATGATATATTGATAATATTTATTTGTTAATAATAGCTAGTAATATTATGATATATTGATAATATTTATTTGTTAATAATAGCTAGTAATATTATGATATATTGATAATAGTTATTTGTTAATGATAGCTAGTAATATTTTGATATATTGATAATATTTATTTGTTAATAATAGCTAGTAATATTATGATATATTGATAATATTTATTTGTTAATAATAGCTAGTAATATTATGATATATTGATAATATTTATTTGTTAATGATAGCTAGTAATATTTTGATATATTGATAATATTTATTTGTTAATAATAGCTAGTAATATTTTGATATATTGATAATATTTATTTGTTAATAATAGCTAGTAATATTATGATATATTGATAATATTTATTTGTTAATGATAGCTAGTAATATTTTGATATATTGATAATAGTTATTTGTTAATGATAGCTAGTAATATTATGATATATTGATAATATTTATTTGTTAATAATAGCTAGTAATATTATGATATATTGATAATAGTTATTTGTTAATGATAGCTAGTAATATTATGATATATTGATAATATTTATTTGTTAATGATAGCTAGTAATATTTTGATATATTGATAATATTTATTTGTTAATAATAGCTAGTAATATTATGATATATTGATAATAGTTATTTGTTAATGATAGCTAGTAATATTATGATATATTGATAATATTTATTTGTTAATGATAGCTAGTAATATTTTGATATATTGATAATATTTATTTGTTAATAATAGCTAGTAATATTATGATATATTGATAATATTTATTTGTTAATGATAGCTAGTAATATTTTGATATATTTATAATATTTATTTGTTAATAATAGCTAGTAATATTATGATATATTGATAATAGTTATTTGTTAATGATAGCTAGTAATATTATGATATATTGATAATATTTATTTGTTAATGATAGCTAGTAATATTTTGATATATTGATAATATTTATTTGTTAATAATAGCTAGTAATATTATGATATATTGATAATATTTATTTGTTAATAATAGCTAGTAATATTATGATATATTGATAATATTTATTTGTTAATGATAGCTAGTAATATTATGATATATTGATAATATTTATTTGTTAATGATAGCTAGTAATATTATGATATATTGATAATAGTTATTTGTTAATGATAGCTAGTAATATTATGATATATTGATAATATTTATTTGTTAATAATAGCTAGTAATATTATGATATATTGATAATATTTATTTGTTAATAATAGCTAGTAATATTATGATATATTGATAATAGTTATTTGTTAATGATAGCTAGTAATATTTTGATATATTGATAATATTTATTTGTTAATAATAGCTAGTAATATTATGATATATTGATAATAGTTATTTGTTAATGATAGCTAGTAATATTTTGATATATTGATAATATTTATTTGTTAATAATAGCTAGTAATATTATGATATATTGATAATATTTATTTGTTAATAATAGCTAGTAATATTATGATATATTGATAATATTTATTTGTTAATAATAGCTAGTAATATTATGATATATTGATAATAGTTATTTGTTAATGATAGCTAGTAATATTTTGATATATTGATAATATTTATTTGTTAATAATAGCTAGTAATATTATGATATATTGATAATATTTATTTGTTAATAATAGCTAGTAATATTATGATATATTGATAATATTTATTTGTTAATAATAGCTAGTAATATTATGATATATTGATAATATTTATTTGTTAATGATAGCTAGTAATATTTTGATATATTGATAATATTTATTTGTTAATAATAGCTAGTAATATTTTGATATATTGATAATATTTATTTGTTAATAATAGCTAGTAATATTATGATATATTGATAATATTTATTTGTTAATGATAGCTAGTAATATTTTGATATATTGATAATAGTTATTTGTTAATGATAGCTAGTAATATTATGATATATTGATAATATTTATTTGTTAATAATAGCTAGTAATATTATGATATATTGATAATATTTATTTGTTAATGATAGCTAGTAATATTTTGATATATTGATAATATTTATTTGTTAATAATAGCTAGTAATATTATGATATATTGATAATATTTATTTGTTAATAATAGCTAGTAATGTTATGATATATTGATAATAGTTATTTGTTAATGATAGCTAGTAATATTTTGATATATTGATAATATTTATTTGTTAATAATAGCTAGTAATATTATGATATATTGATAATATTTATTTGTTAATAATAGCTAGTAATATTATGATATATTGATAATATTTATTTGTTAATGATAGCTAGTAATATTTTGATATATTGATAATAGTTATTTGTTAATGATAGCTAGTATTATTATGATATATTGATAATATTTATTTGTTAATGATAGCTAGTAATATTATGATATATTGATAATATTTATTTGTTAATGATAGCTAGTAATATTTTGATATATTGATAATATTTATTTGTTAATGATAGCTAGTAATATTTTGATACACTGACCACTGCTTGATTTTCTGTCTTGTCTTCTCGCACGCCGTTCTTCTTGTGCTACTTTTCTGCGTGATCGGTGGCTATTGCATGAGACGACTGCACAATTGGCACAGGCATCTTCAAGCAAGTTCTTGTCTCCACTGATTGATGTAGCCGACTCAGTATAAATGTCAGCGTGTTCTCGTGATAATGTTGACGGGTTCTGCAGAACATCGGCACTGTGACTATGCTCATCAATCTTTATGTCTCCATGTTTGGTGGAGATTGACGTGTTTCTCAGTTGACTGGGATTTTCGCAAGAACAGCTCGGATGTGGTTGTGTTGGTGTTGTAGGCTGTGCATTTGAGAACTGAATTTGCTCGATAATTTCGTGGAGATAGTTTTTGATCAAGAGTAGCTGATTGTCAAATGAGTGAGTATTGTGTTTCAATGTAGTGTGAGTTGTGGTCATGTTGTTGAACAGATCCAGCACATTGTGAAAATTCTCCGCCACAATGGAGGATATTGACTCTGCTTGCTCCTCGTCACCCCGAATATTTGATGAATGGCTGTATTTTTTATCTTCTGCAAGAACATCTTCATTTTCCACTTCACTTTGTGACTGTGCAATTTCTGCCGCTCTTTTAGTCAGCCTCACGTCATGCCGTTGATTTGAGCTTGGCATGGATAACTGATACACAATCACTGACATAACCACGCTAAAACACAATGCCACACACGCACTCCAGCAATACATTGTCCACTGGCTGAAAGTACAAACACACACACACACACACACACACATATATATATATATATATATATATATATATATATATATATATATATATATATATATATATATATATATATATATATATATATATATATATGTGTGTGTGTGTGTATATACAGGGGTAATTTGGAATACGAGTTTAATTCGGTGCAATCCGAGTTCGTAAACCAATTTACTCGTATTCTAGAAAAAAAATTCCTATTGAAATTAATGTAGTTCCATTTAATTCGTTCGAAGTCCCAAGAAATTTAAAAAACGTATACACGTATAAATAACGTGTTGAAAAAGCGTATATATTACTATTAGTCAAACAATAAAACTGGATCTACATTAATTTACTTTAATGTTGATAAATTGAAGACTTTGTGGGTTTGATGTGGAGGTGTGGAGGATGAGTGGGGTTACTGTGGGGACAGACAGTCTTCTGAATCAGATCCACTCTCAACTCTGCTTATTTTTCTGAATTTCTCTTCACTGGAACCAGGTTGTGGTTCAGAATCACTCTGTTGTCTTTTGGGTAGCTGTACCAAGAATCTGCCTAACGATGCTTGCTTTTACATGCCTTTTAGCATGCCTAAAAAATGTGATAGTGCTTTAGCGCTATCAGATAGGTACTCACACCAGGAGAGTCGGCAGCATACGGGCGTATATTAGAAATGATTCCTTTGAAGAAAACTCGGAAGCACACGTAGGTCGTACAAGGAATACAAAAATATAATTTACAAGCCATACAATTGAAGATAAAGAAGGTCATAGTAAACCCTCATTATCACAAATTTACATATTAAATATTATATATAAAATAACAGTAATTACTTACGTGGACATTATCATATTGAAACATGACGCAACTGGCACAAGCGCAATATTTATGAACAACAATTATAAGGGCTGCCACGCAATCATCAAAAATCTGCCACAGTGTGTTCTCATTAAGCAAGTTTATTACTCGGCTGTACACTTGTCTATTAGGGTAATGCTTTTCAATACAATCTTGCAATTCCTCCCAATTTTTCAAAGCCTTCTTAATTTCACTAGACGAAATGGTCTCCTTTTATACCTCCTCCACTCCTGGTGAGATCCCTTCTATCACCTCTCTCTCTCTGCTCTTCCTGGCGAAGCTGCTAGATTCGGTCAGTTGATCAAAGTGGCAGCGCGGCACTTTCAAAACAGTCGCACGGGCAGGTTCTGCTCGCATTTGCCCGTATTCTAATTTATCGCTCCCTCTAAATCAATTTTTACCAGTTGAAATGCTAGGATTCTAAATTAATCGTATACTAAGTGACTCTTAGTCCAAGGGGCCACTGTGTACACAAGTCACCTGGCAACGATCAGTCCCAGGGAATTACGACACTGTGGTCAAGACTAACAACCTGCAGCTGCACATATTGGCTCGGCCAGTCTATCTCTAGCGACTGTTTATCATATGTATAATGATACATTTCATCGCTATAATATACTCCATCATGATAACATATTTCTTCACCGTAATGTGTTACCTCGATTCAACATATTCTATTACGATATTATATCACAGACTACAATTGAGTTTACCGACTTTCAAAATACTTTCTTGAGCTCAATTATACGGAATGAAGGAAAAATTATCAAACATCTCCATTCATCTTAATATTCAATCGATATAGTTTATATATGTTTGAATACAACAGACATATATTTGACTTTGATGAACAGCTTGTTACGATTGTATAGTTTGCTGTCAGTTTGGAGTATGCGTGGTTCTAGTTATTTGTCCTCAGTTAATTTTACTGATACACTGCTATGGTGGAATGCTTACTATGGTAATTGGCAGAATATAGCTGTGTGACACACACAAACACACACTGTGCTCACACCAAAGTGACTGATTGCTTAAACTCTGTTGCATGTCACTTGCATGTCCAGCTGCAACACTGCAAGAACTTGCAATTGTACGGTTTGATTGAATTGCAATTGTGTTCGATAGCTGCATATTAATGACAATTCATAAAAGATGTTTTCGCTAAAAATTTGACGGCAAACGTGCGCTTGTTTAACTGTTTCTCGCTTTTTTCCCAATCAGAATTGGAAAAGCGATGAATTATTACGCGGTACGTCATTGTGTTATTTATACGCCAAAAATATGCCCACTTTAATATATTAATGTAGTGTCTTGTATCATGTGCGGTTTACTGTATTGCGATTGTAAAGATGGCGCGACGTGTATCGCGATATTGTGACGTGTATCGTACGATTGTGAAATGGACCAATCAGAGGAAGGCACGTATGACAGCAAGGTACAATCGGGGTCAGGCTATAGAGTCAAATCAGTCTAGGTGTAGGTCTCGTTCAGTTAACTTGTGTGTGTTTTCAATATACTTGTGAGTCAAGCCACATCTCAGATTCGCTCGCCATCGCTCCGACACTTCAATTTGGCGACGAGGTCAGTTTCAGTATTGATAATTTGTCTAATTACAAATATCAGTATGGATGGTGTCGCAGCACCTCCCACTTTTCTTTCGCGCCCGGGAAAGCCTCTCATCCCCTGGACTGAGTGGAAGTTTGCGTTCGAAAACTATCTAACGGCCATCAACGGCGACAGTTTTTCCGTGTCCCGGCGCAAGGCGATTTTGCTTCACTGTGTTGGAGCTGAGGCGCAGCGAGTTTTTCTCTCCCTTCCAGACTCTCCTAAGAGGGAAGGCGAAGACGATTACAACAAAGTGCTACGTCAAATGGGCGAATTTTATTCACCTAAGCTGAACGTTATTTCAGAACGGTTCAACTTCAGACAAAGAACGCAGACCCAGAATGAAACTACTGCAGAGTACGTTTCTTCATTACGCAGCTTGTCGGCGAATTGTCAGTTCGGTCAACTGCAGGATGAAATGATAAGAGACCAGGTTGTAGAACATACGGTGCACCCTAGACTCCGCGAACGATTTTTACAGGACGCAAAACTCACACTGGACTCCCTGCTGGATCTGGCAGAAGCGTACGAGACTTCGCGCAGGCATTCGGCTTTAATGAGCTCCAGTAAAGAACCCGACGCGGCCACTGTGAATGTCACAAGAATGTCCTGTAAAGGCAAACAGCGTGACGGTGGTGTGACAGATAGCCAGTGCACATACTGCGGCCGTTCGCACGGCTCACCCAGAGCTGAATTTTGTCCGGCTCGTAATGCAAAATGTAATGCGTGCGGTCGGCGTGGGCACTGGGCCGTTGTGTGCAGATCAAAGGAAAGGACGAGTGCGGCAACCAAATTCAAACCGGTCAAAGAGGTCACCATTCTGTCCTGCGCAGATGCACAAGACAAAAGATTGACATGCAACGCAAGAGTCACAGTCGAGTCAGGCCAATCAGCAGACATCGAACTTCAGGTAGATACTGGTGCTAGTGTCTCTGTCATGAGTTTGCCGCTAGCAAGGAAGCTTTTCAAAGGCTCAGCGGTAACAGCGTCTGACACTCAGCTTTTCGGCATTGGCCGACACCCGCTGAAAGTCGTCGGAACGCTACCTGTATCAGTCACTGTGGGTGAAAGCACGACTATGGCTGATTTTTTCATAATCGATACCAGATATTCAGAAGGTATATTGGGCTTCTCCACGCTGGCGAAACTTGGAGTTACGATTCAACCCGGAAAAGGACAGGTGTTGAAAATAGTAACCGAACCAAAAGAAGTCGCAGCTTTACTATCAAACGAAAGGTATTGCCACAAAACCAGATTGAAGCAAAACGACGCACCGACAGCGCATCCTCTGCGTAAACTGTCATTCTCCGCAAACGCACGACAGCGTACAACAGTCGCTGTTTTGGCTGAGAAGGGGGAGCAGAGAGAAGTCACGACAGCTACAGTGACGGCACGACAGCGACACGACAGCGACTGTGACGAGGACACAGCAGTGTCAGGCTGTGATCCGGTCAGATCCACTGTGCGCAACATCGGCATTTCTGCAGGTCTGCAGCGGCCAAGTCGGCGAGGCGCGGTCTGCAAGCCGGTGGGCTCCGGCTTCCGACGTTCCGGAGATATTCCGATAATTTGCCGTTCGCGAACCAGGCGATGTAGCTGCCGTAGACATCGACCTCGACGATTCCTCCCCACCACGTGCGACGGCACCGACGGTCGACATCAGACAGCTCAGTGCTACTGCGGCTGTGATCCCGGCATCGGTGAAGACTGGCGGCGTCGCTGCCAAAGAACATGTTACTATCGACGAAACCCCCGCTTATCTTTCTGATGGTGTGTATTATTTTAAGTGAGGGGGTATGTAGTGTCTTGTATCATGTGCGGTTTACTGTATTGCGATTGTAAAGATGGCGCGACGTGTATCGCGATATTGTGACGTGTATCGTACGATTGTGAAATGGACCAATCAGAGGAAGGCACGTATGACAGCAAGGTACAATCGGGGTCAGGCTATAGAGTCAAATCAGTCTAGGTGTAGGTCTCGTTCAGTTAACTTGTGTGTGTTTTCAATATACTTGTGAGTCAAGCCACATCTCAGATTCGCTCGCCATCGCTCCGACACTTCAATTAATATTGCAATTTTTGGAGAAATCTCATTACAGGACTATATCATAGTGAATTTTATATTGTGCTTGTTTTGATACATGTGTGTATTTCGCGGATTAATATAAACACAATTATAACGTGCATGAATAGGTGAATGTTTTTATAAGGGCTTCAGCTCAATCAATTCGTTGGTGATTATGTCGGCTTGAAAAAGAGTGTCTGTGCTGATGATTGTGACTCGAAGGTGTAAGTATTTTGGGTACCAACTTGTACAAACATGTCATAATGAGTGTTTTTATTAGACAAACACTTTGTGCATTGACTAATAGTGCATTTTGATTAAGCCAAAAGACGATATCAGAAATAATTTTATTACGAAACGAAAAAAATACAACTTTACACGTTAAAACTTCGAGAAGATGCAACTGTGTAATAGACCAGAGTATTATTTGAAAATAAAACCCAAATATAATCAGTTAAATTTTCTGTTAAAATGGATCGATACATCTTGGCGAATATTGATGTTTTTCCGACAATAATTCTTCACAAATATGAAAATTATCCGAAATGGTGGAAGGCCGGGTTGGAATCAACATTCAGGTGAGACGAGGAATGCTGGCCGTGTGGTGTTTGAGTGTTGAGAGCTGAACCAGAACCCCGTCCTCCGTTGGCTGCTTGAAGCTGTTGCCGGACAAACAGATACATTATCATACATTATCATACATTATATGACCAGACATTAACACACATTATAGACCGATTTTCATCATACATTATCACAAATTATCATACATTATCACAAATTATCATACATTATCATACATTATCACAAATTATCATACATTATCATACATTATCACAAATTATCATACATTATCATACATTATCACAAATTATCCTACATTATCATACATTATCACAAATTATCATACATTATCATACATTATCACAAATTATCATACATTATCACAAATTATCACAAATTATCATACATTATCATACATTATCATACATTATCACAAATTATCATACATTATCATACATTATCATACATTATCACAAATTATCATACATTATCATACATTATCATACATTATCATACATTATCAGACCAGACAGTACAAGACCAGGCGTTATATTCATGTGTGATCAGATACACACACAAACACACACAATCACACACAATCACACACAATCACACCCAATCACTCAAATACACAATCACTCAAATACACAATCACTCAAATACACAATCACTCAAATACACAATCACTCAAATACACAATCACTCAAATACACAATCACTCAAATACACAATCACACACAATCATTCATGCTCGATCATCTTGCAAAACTGGTCCTGCTAGCTGGGATATAAATTCTTTTGTACTAGATAATCTGTGCGACCTTGTGTATAATCGCATTTTAATTGCGGAATTATCTGGTTATAGGAGACATAACATGACGAGAGAAACAATTGTCTCAATTGAAATGGAATAGTAAAATATATCTTGTGAACGTTGAGATATAAAAAGTGTATTTTTACTTGTGCAGTCCAGGCAGACTAACAATGATCAAATGATTTGTATTTGTTATATATTTGACAGTAACTGATTATGTTCTATTACAACAGTCTGCGTGTGTAATTGTAGCAATTTTGGGCGTATATTTGAGCCGGTGCATGGAGATGATGATACTGAGGAATTATTCGACTTAATAGACCCTCACTCATTTGTTTAACTACAATACTCATAACGTTATGAAGTGGGTGTTACGTATCGTGTTACGTATGGGTGTCCGCCTCATAGCCGAGTGACTAACACGCACGCTCTGTGCACAGATGTCCAGGGTTCGATCCCCTGGCGAGGTGAAACGGCTAGGTTCGTTTCTTAAAGTGATAGCCCAAATGCCGCAAGGCGGGTTTCGTGTGCGCGCAGCCGTACAGTCTTCTGTGCTAGCCGTGACTGCGATAACCCGTGTGGCGATAGAGTAAGTACACCTCAAGATCTACGTTGATGGCAACATTGCAATTGATGTGGTTGTGTGTGTGTGTCTCACGGCAACGCTGGCATGTGACTGTTGTACTGATGTCTGTCGTCCGAATGGATCCAGCGCTATTGCTGACACTCCCCCGGCGTCAGCGGTGCCTGACGAGCTCGAGTGAGCAAACGGACGAGGAAAATGGCTGGCACCAGCGAAGTGATTGTGAGGAAGTCTTCCTGCTTCACATCCACTCATCATCACCATCGCGACAGCCACGAACAATGTGAGTAAGGCAGCAGTCATCTTCAACAAGCTCCTGTCAAACACACTCACATGACAAATAATCGCCAATAACGTGCAGCCTGATTGCTCCTGACTCTCATAAGATGTACATAACATTCATCACGGGAAAGATATCAATTATTGTTATTATTATTAATATTAATTACAGGCGAATCCAGTAGCATGAGAAGAGTGCAAGCACTATTACCACCCTGCGGTGGCCCCATGTACTGGAAGCGCCCAAAAGATTCAGAGATGAAGGAGAGGGCTTAGTCAGGATGATGAAACCCAATGAAGAAAGAAGCAAAAGAAACGGTCCAGTCTGATCTTACGCTGTGTAACGTTTCACGCAGACGACAAGCAGAGATTCAATAATGGCCAAGAAGCAATGGTCCAGCCCGCTTTATACTGCCGATACACACACACACATACATACAAGAGACATACACATACACACATGCAAGAGAGAATAACAACAGGTTGTCTGTTATTGCTGACGGTAATCTCATGGCTCCATGTTACATGTTCACTGGGGTTTCCCAGCAGTTTGACAACAACTCACCCACTCTACCTTGCTCTCCTTCTCTCCATCATGTTGTTTTTCTCAAGCAGCAGCACATTCACCTCATGATACCGGTGACACAGCAATCTTCAACCTTGATTGTATATATTGAACAATCTTGTAATGCATAAACATACACGCATATACAAATATACATAAACATACACGCATATACAAATCTACGTATACATACACACATATACAAATATACATACACACACAGCACTGCATATTATGTAATGGCCCTAGAACATGGAACAGTTTGCCGATGGAAATGAAACACTTGAAAACCGTCCAAAAAACAAAAACTTGTTTTAAGAGTAAACTCTAAAAATATTTCGATGGATTCTGATTTCACAATTGTAATATTAACCCAACTGCTGTACTGTTTGTGTACTGTTGCTGTACTGCACTGTTTGTGCTGTACTGTCGCTGTACTGTACGTTTTGTCAAAGATCGTGTCGATGCAGTGTAAGTTTTGTCGAATATTTCTTTAATATTGTGATTGGTTTTTGTGTATATATTATTGCAAATATCATGTGTCGTATAACAATGTGATATTATACATGTTCGTTCAAGAGCCGCGGCTCAACCAAAATTGCCACTGTTTATTGTTTATTTTGTTACTGTGTGTGTGATTATTCCGTGGCAATACATTATAAATTACAAAATTAATTACAAATTACAACTTACTCGCACACACATATATTATATATATGCATACTTATGTAAATTCAAAATGCATCTTGTATTTGGGCAACTATATCAATAACTATCAAACACACACACACACACACACACACACACACACACACACACATTTTTGCCTACACATTGACATACGCACGTAAACGCAGGCTAGTTTTATAGCGTAGTCAGTATATACGAGACAAGTGCATATTGTAATCTTATATGATGATACTTGGTGCAATGAAAGTGACAGGTTTGCATTACGCATGCACTTGCTGGTCAACTTATAGCGTTATGGTGTAGATCAGTGTTAATTTCTCCTGTCATGGCCCATTCAACACAATGCGAGTTCTAGTGGTCCTGTTAGAAGTCCTTGTGGCTCCACACACACATGGTTCGTGGTGACGCTACTTTTTCAGAGCTCATGTACGTCGGTGACTATTTACACCGACCATTTACACCAAAACAACGCCACGCCCTTACGTACAGGTGGTGTTAGCACACAGACATACAGGCACATTACTGGATCAAACACACGTGCCAGACAAACACCAGGGTCTCCCTGTCTTGCCGATCACACGATGAAATGTACAATATCCACAATAAATGGTTTCAACATACTTTTTGTGGCTCCCATTTTTCAAATTTGATCCCATGGCCCACATTGAGAAACACTGGTGCAGACTGAGAAATAGTTGTAATCTGAATCTAAGAAAGATGAGTCGTTATCATGCAGTTTTGATGTTAATAGAAAGTGTCAGATGTGCTCATGAAGCGATTCATAAGCTGATCTGCCACGTCAAAGAACCTGTTTGTAAGGATTGAATACTGCTGTTCATACATCTATCATGCATCTAGCTATCACAAATCAATCCCAAATGACCGCCATCAAATCAACGGCCACGTATTGGAACAGACAGTCTTGACATTCGAGAGGATTAGAAGTGAGCTGTAAAATCCATTACTATTGGATAAACAAGGAGTGACATTTTAAATGACTTATACCGCAACGCTTTTGTGTGATGTTATACTATAAGTGAGGATTTGTTATGATACAATGATAACCAAGTATTGAGTATAGAAAAGAATTTAATTGTTGTTGAAGAAATGACGCAATATCATCTCTGTTCATTCATCTCTATCATTCTCTGTTCTGCCATGTTTCCATGTGCTTGTATGCGTTATATGTATGCTATGTATTGTGTGTTTACATCAGTGTTTCTCAACGTGGACCATATGAGCCTTTTGGGGACCATGGGACCAGATTGAAAAAATGGGGAAACACCATGTTTTTCTCACGGATCACGGAATATATATGTTGAAACAGTATATTTCCTTGATATTATTGTGGATATTGTACATTTCAATCGTGTGATCGGCAAGACAGGGAGACCCTGGTGTTTGTCTGGCACGTGTGTTTGATCCACCAATGTGCCTGTATGTCTGTGTGCTAACACCACCTGTACGTAAGGGCGTGGCGTTGTTTTGGTGTAAATGGTCGGTGTAAATAGTCACCGACGTACATGAGCTCTGAAAAAGTAGCGTCGCCACGAACCATGTGTGTATGAAGCCACAAGGACTTCTAACAGGACCACTAGAACTCGCATTGTGTTGAATGAGCCATGACAAGAAAAAGGTTGACAAACACTGCTTTATATGAGCGAGACCTGATTAGATGAAAAAATATATTGAATTTCAGTTACAAACATTGTAATTGGAATTATTTTCTCAAATAGCTTGACATACTCTGACTGCATAAAGTTTCACTTTAACTTATTTCAGTGCGGTTTTACGTTGAATCAAATCGATGGAAGATACACGGATTTACAGGAAATCACTCTATGATGCCTAGAAGAATATATAGTTCTTCTAATTCACCGAGTTCAATTGCATTCTACCTTGGTGATGAAATTGGTACATTGCGGTTTTGCTTTCAAATTCACGACGCACACTGTCATGTAGGTGCGAGAGATTAATTGCGCAGCACCGCAGTTAAGCTCTGTGTTTTCCACACACACAGATTATGACGTATGAGAAAGAGCGGAAGAACGGGCACATCGCGGGATTTTCCAGGCAGCAAAGACGTGCGAGACAAAGAGAAGAAAGAGAAGCAGCCGAACATCTCGCTCCAGGCAGATAGATGTGACTGAGTGTGTGACTGTGTGTGTGTGACTGTGTGTGTGACTGTGTGTGTGTGACTGTGTGTGTGACTGTGTGTGTGTGACTGTGTGTGTGACTGTGTGTGCGCGCGCTGTATCAGTTGTACATTCGTCGTGCTCACGTGAAGGGTGCGGCTATACATTGGGCTGATATTGACATTGGGGTAGAGAACGGTGAGTTAATGTAAATGTTTCCAGCACATCATTTGGCGAACGAAACTAGTTTGTCATATGTGGTTGAGCAAGTAGTCGGCTCATTCAGTGAAGTCGGGCAGGAATCAGGTGGTATGTGTTTCACGTGCTAATTCACTGAAACAACCGCTAGAAAGCTGATAAACACATTAATTGGGAATCAGCTTGCAATTGAACCACTTGAATTTGAATTTGTTCAACGAATACACGCATAATGATTGAATTAATAATTAATAATGAGTGAATGAATGATGATTGAATGAATAATGAATAATGATTGAAAGCATATGAGGTTGTCGAGCTCGTCACTGACACAATATTGCTGTGATTGCTGTGATATTGTTTTATCAGTGTTGAAATATGGAGTCATTGTGTCTGTCAAGTCCGTCATTCGTGTGCTGTGTGCTATTTGTTCTGCTTATGTCTGCTACAGTAAACAGTGCTCCAATGCAGGTACCTCACTCATCAGCACGACATAATACAGATGTTGTTACCATTTGAGCAATGTGTGGGGATTTTACGTAAACAATGTCATCATGGATGGTTATGTGGCGTGAATGCGGCCAAATGTGACCAATTATTTCACCATTGCTTACTGGAAAGATGTACGTTCCGAGGTGCGAAATTATTTGAATTGTTAATTATAAGAATTGTTGTAAATCTGTAAGTGCTCGATTAATTGTATGTTTGTCGAATTATGTTATAAATTATATATAAGATAGGAATGTTGTGTCCATCCACTGATAATTTGGTTGATTTAGTTTATTGCGATGCCTCATCAGAGTGACAAATCATGAACATTTGTCATTATTTCAGCGCGTTGGTGCTTTGCAGTCGACGGCACAATCTCAAAGCTCGTTGCTAACTCCAGACGGAGGAGTAGGATTGTCGTTTGATTTCGCACAAGCAGGCAATCACCAGGTGCCAACATGCTGGTTTTTAGCAATAATTAACACATATAAACACGTACAATTTGAACTGTTTTGGGCGCTTCCAATACATGGGGCCACCGTAGGGTGGTAATAGTGCTTGCACTCTTCCCATGCTATTGGATTTGCCTGTCAAAATGCAAGTTATGAGTGCACAATCAGAATTCAGAATCACATGTGCTCATAATATATGCATGATTTGCTCTCATATCATCCGACTGCTAAGTTGAGCCAACTCTGAGAGAAATTCAATGTCAAACACTCTACATTGTTCAGACAACATTCGTGTCGTTAAATCTGGTTTCTGTATAAATTAATGTTCGATGTTGTTTTGTGTTGACATTGGAAATGCACAGGTTCAGGCTCATGGCCAATCAGTTTCGCTGAACCACGCACAGGCTTTTTCCAATCAGTTTGCTGTTGCTCCGCCTCGTATTCCGTCCAATATCCGCCGATTTAGCAGACCAAATCAGAAGAGACGAGGAATCGCTGGATCGCAGTTTCAACAGTTCTGAAGTGTCACTTGTTTCAACAGTTCTGAAGTGTCATGTCTGAAACCATAAGACAATATTGCACATGCGCTAATAAATAGACTGAGCAAGATATCAGTTTCAATTGTATTTGCTAATTGATCAGTATAGTTGTCTTACACTGTGGTTCAGGCAACAGTATTTCTTACTGGACACGCTTTTTCAGTTACGAACTAATAATTTGCTTCTTTATTGCTCATAATTGTCTGTCTCTCCTGATTGCAAATGTGCTTACATTGCGACTGTCTGCCTTATTATTATTATTATTATTATTATTATTATTGCATACAGAAAACAACGTGACTCAGGAAGAGCGCAATCATTATAAGCTGCATCATGTAGTTCAACATTCAAGAGTAATTTGTTACAGAAAATTGACATTTTGAACTCGAATAAAACTTTTCCATATAGCAGCAGTGAAGTTGTTGTATTAATGTTGTGTGACACATCAACATGAACAAGCACGATCAGTAACAGTCACAACAGTAACAGTAACAGATCTGTAACAGCTGGCTATTCTCTTGTATCCCTTCATTTACCGCTCATGTTGTCTTACGTGTGTCTGTGCGCATCTTTGATTGAGTGTTTGTGTGTGCATGTGTGTGTGTGTTTGTGTGTGTGTGCTTGAGTGTGTGTGTGCGTATAAGGACTTGACGGTGTTGGTGTATGCCAGGGGCTCCCAACCTTTTTGTACTTGTGACCCCCTTCCCAAGACCTCGGAGTCCACGCGACCCCTTTTGTTTTAATTTTGCAGACTGCAGACACACATACATACAGTTGCAGACATATACACATTCACACAGGCACATTACATCACAGGCACGCATACATACACCTATAATATCATCTTTTGACATTAAACTAACGTAGCACACGTTTTGGTTTGCACCGAAGCAAAAAAGAAAAATGTAAGTGCATGAGAAATGTAACTGATGAAACAAATATAATGATATCCTAAGCTACTTTTTACAAGGCTAGGCGAGCCCAAGTCAAAGCTTCGCGACCCACCGGTTGGGAAGCCCTGGTGTATGCGTATAAGTACTTGACGGTGAACATGAGCACAGTGTCCAGTGTGTGTGTGTGTGTGTGTGTGTGTGTGCCATCTTGATCGCAGCATCATTTTCATCTCCTTGAGTTTTTTTTTTCGTGCTTCATTTATCATTTCATAGCATGTTTTTTCGCGGCGTTTTCTGAACTCTTTCAGATGCATATTGAACTGATTTATTCGCAAGGTGAGCCTTTTCTGATTATTCATATAAGTTTATGCTTTTCTTTTATTGTTGGAGTTTATTTAAGAATTATCACTTGATGTTTGGTAATAAATTTAACTACATTTCTGTACTGAAAGAATTGTCTTACATCTTTTCCCAATATGAGTTATTGACAAAACTGGTAATCAATGTTGTGGCGGCTGTCAAACGATACATCGACCACAAGTCCCGCCAAAATGTTCGTAATATCAAAAACTCACAAGCAAACAGAAGGTGGTGAAAATGCAAAACAGAAGGTATCCATTTCTCGATGGCAAATATACGCCGTTCAGTACGTGAGCTTTCTAAGAAAGTGCAAATTAGTAGATCAAACTAGCTATGTTTTGGAAAAATGATTGAAGTTCATGATTGAAGCATTTGTCATCGAGGAAGCATGTAGACTCAATTATTTTGCATCAGTGAGCGGTATGAGTGCATATTGGCACATGTAAGTGTGAATGTTTATCAATCTGCCATATCTTCTACAGTTATCGCATTTAAATAGTTATCGAAGTTGTGTGCTTGATAATTTACCGAGACTACTTGAATTGTGTGCGTATCATGTTTTCAAGTACAGTTTTTATAGTATGCTCGGTTTTTTTTATATAAAGGTTAAATATTAAAGGTTAAATGCCTAAGTGGCAGCTGCTACACGGGAAGAAGCCGAAGCTTATGAACACACACAGGCGTGCCCCGTGCAGCTCGCTGCCACCGCAGAACCGACCCTCTCCACGCTATGGCGCCACAAGGACGTAAGACGTATTAGAGAGGGCCACCTCCCCAGAATGCATGGCACAACTCATGACTGATATCTGGTACCATCATTTTCTGCTGGGTGGACAGGGGCTGTGGGATTGTAGAATTCGCCCAATGGAATTCTGCTCCGCCGGGTTTCGAACCACGGACCTCCCGCTTGTGAGGCGGGTGTGCTAACAACTGCACCACGGAGTCCACAAATATTTCAGTATGTTAATAGCACGGAGAGATGTTGGATTATGTCCTGTCATAACTGTATTAACTGTGTCAGCTACAGCAAAGCTTCTCAATATGGGCACTCAATATGACATTCTTGGGGAACAAGAATCTTTTCAGGGGATATTGGACCGAACTTTAAAGATGGCGCTACCATATATTTCTCACGGATCACGGAATATATATGTTGAAACAGTATATTTCCTTGATATTATAGTGGATATTGTACATTTCAATCGTGTGATCGGCAAGACAGGGAGACCCTGGTGTTTGTCTGGCACGTGTGTTTGATCCACCAATGTGCCTGTATGTCTGTGTGCTAACACCACCTGTACGTAAGGGCGTGGCGTTGTTTTGGTGTAAATGGTCGGTGTAAATAGTCACCAACGTACATGAGCTCTGAAAAAGTAGCGTCGCCACGAACCATATGTGTATGAAGCCACAAGGACTTCTAGGGGGTCAATGACTTGCTGGGAGACACAAGTACTCGCATTGTGTGGAAGGGAGCGAGAAAAAGGATGAGAAACTGTGATCTTTATCACTTCTCGGATCGCTACATATATTTTGATTCAGTGTTTGAATTCATATGTTTTGAGCGAGTATGTTCTGATTGGTCACTGGATCGGTTTGTGTATGGAGGTGCGTGTATCGAAATTGCGTGTGGAGTATGTGGGGAGGGTATATTGGTACAGCACATGTCGAGCTCATTCAGTTTCCTCAAGGTGTCGCTCAAATAGAGGTTTTACAGCTATGTACGAGCTACACACGATCTCGTATATTGTATGCATATATCTTTTTTGTTATTGCTCAATATACATGTAATTTTGCTCCACTAGGCCCGTTCTGCAGGACAATGCTGCATTGTACCGGGATTATATCTTCCATGTTTGATGCTCTCTTTCTGTCTAGCTCACTAATCGCGCAAAATCAGGAAGCAGCTTGATGAGGACACCGTTCCCTCTCCCTTCACAAATTGTTGTCTAAAAATTTGTGTATTTCTCACAGCTCAATATTATAGCGAGGACTTGATGCGTGTGCATGCGCGTGCTTCATGCATCATATTTGCTGCTTGCTACGTGGAACGCGCACGATGTGAGGTGGAAAATTTTAGTTGTGGGCATATCCACCAGGTGTCGCATTGGTGATTCGGTGGAGGTGGTGATCCTGGTCATTTCAGCTGTCTTGCTGGCTCCCTAGACAAATTCAGCTTTGAAGATCAACAAGGTAATTTTATAAGTTTTCTCTATATCACTATATCTCTAAAGAATATCGACGATATTAGGCAGAATATCGTTAATCGTTGCTGTAACAATGGAAATGGCGTACGGGATGTACGGGTGGAGTATGGGATTGAGTTTTGTGAGTGATCGGTGGATATAATTCAACAACAAAACAATAACTTATTGATCCTCGCTCATATTGATTGATCATCATGACCAGAAAGTGCATCATGTCTTCAAGATTATCCTCGTTCTCTTCACGATCATGTTGGTCTCAATGTCTCCAGGTTAAGTTCATATCTTCTAACCACAGCCGTAGCAACCGCCCCCCGTACCCCTAGGCCGGGGGGCCCGAATGTTAAGGGGCCCCGTTGCTTCACGTTTGATATTATAATTTATCATATTCATTATGTATAGTCTGTACCTTTTTGCTCAAATGTTTTCACCTGAGCTTGTATTATGTGATTATGTCTAATAAATATATTAATTATTTGGTGCTATATTTATAATGGGGGCCCCAAGTGATGCTTCGGGGGGGATGCATAAGTCCTCGCAACGGTTCTACTGCTAGTTTCATAGAGAATTTGTCTTGCCACGCTCTAACAAACCATTGTTATCATGTCGGCCGCATGTTGAAAAACAGTACATGTAACATTGGAAGAATCAAGTCATTTAAATAGCTGCTAGTCATTTGCTTGATGCAAATATTATCGACACATTTCAATATATTCTCATAATTTAACAAAACTTGGTGGCTTGTAAAAGTATAGCAATATAGATTGCGACCTTTGTGCAGTTGAAATACATCGCAGTGTATATTACCGGATTCTTATACTGCGCAATATCTGATGTTCTCAAATCAACTATTAACGTTGTTATTTAGTTCATTGCAGATTATAATCTGCACTGAACTAAATAATCTGCACCTGGGTTATTCACGTGCTCAATTTTCGTGAATACCACTATATCCATGACAAAATGATATGCTTGTCATAGAAGTAGAATTAGCTACAACAACATAACACTCAGATAATCGACTAGGTAAATTATTTACAAAAACACTTGAATATTTTCCGGTCAAGTTAATTCGCTTGTTTGTGTATGGAAGCACATAATATAATTTGTATAAATTTTTGTCCCAACAGACTCATCAAAATGGTAAAATCTTGTTGAAATGTATTATGCCGTATTAAGCTTGATGGCTACTTAGTTTTAGGCGGCCTATAGAGATGATAACAGGGACAGTTTTAATTGTGTTCTCCGATATAAAAGTAAATCAATATTAATCCATATTGAGATAATAAAATCCGCAATTATTGCGACTTAATAATTATGCATTCAATAATTAATCATTCTGGCATACATTTACACACGCACATGCACAAGACAAAGCTAGGAAAGTGAGCATATCGCGTCAAAAAATCCAGTAGAATTCAATAATTGAATTGTTATTATTTCGAAGAGAATGTAGTGATGTGTATTGGCGATAGTTTCGTTGAAATACTGCTGTATGTTCCACCCGTACAATACACAACAATAACAAGAGAATAACACAATCTTATGTTGCATTTTTAATATTCTTTTACAACACAAGCTTCGGCTTGCATCGTGTGTTCAAGCTTCGTGTGTTCATAAGCTTCGGCTTCTTCCCGTGTAGCAGCTGCCACTTAGGCATTTAATTTTTATTTTTAACACACAACACACAATATTATTCCTGTTTATCGCAGGTGCTTCAATGAGCAAAACACGTTCAATAAATAAATGAATAATCAATAATTGAATAAATAATAAATAATTTTCTGATAGAAAATTACTTCAACGCTCTGAACTCATGGTGATTTAAATATCAGGGTGGACAAGATTGGGAACAGGTGAGTACTAGCACACATACTCTCTCTCACTCTAACACACATACTCTCTCTCTCTCTCATTCTAACACATACTCTCTCTCACTCTAACTCACATACTCTCTCTCTAACACATACTCTCTCTCACTCTAACACATACTCTCTCTCACTCTAACACACATACTCTCTCTCTCTCTCTAACACACATATTCTCTCTCACTCTAACACATACTCTCACTCTAACACACATACTCTCACTCTAACTCACGTACTCTCTCACTCTAACACACATACTCTCTCACTCTAACACATATACTCTCTCTCTAACACACATACTCTCTCTCACTCTAACACATATACTCTCTCTCTAACACACATACTCTCTCACTCTAACACATATACTCTCTCTCACTCTAACACACATACTCTCTCACTCTAACTCACATACTCTCTCTCTAACACACATACTCTCTCTCACTCTAACACACATACTCTCTCACTCTAACACATATACTCTCTCTCTAACACACATACTCTCTCTCACTCTAACACATATACTCTCTCTCTAACACACATACTCTCTCACTCTAACACATATACTCTCTCTCACTCTAACACACATACTCTCTCACTCTAACTCACATACTCTCTCTCTAACACACATACTCTCTCTCACTCTAACACATATACTCTCTCTCTAACACACATACTCTCTCTCACTCTAACACATACTCTCTCTCTAACACACATACTCTCTCACTCTAGCACATATACTCCCTCTCTAACACATATACTCTCTCTCACTCTAACTCACATACTCTCTCTCACTCTAACACACATACTCTCTCTCACTCTAACTCACATACTCTCTCTCACTCTAACACATACTCTCACTCTAACACACATACTCTCTCTCTAACACACATACTCTCTCTCTCTCTAACACACATACTCTCTCTCACTCTAACACACATACTCTCTCTCTAACACACATACTCTCTCTCTCTCTAACACACATACTCTCTCTCACTCTAACACATACTCTCACTCTAACACACATACTCTCTCTCACTCTAACTCACATACTCTCTCTCACTCTAACACACATACTCTCTCTCACTCTAACTCACATACTCTCTCTCTCTCTCATTCTAACATATACTCTCTCTCACTCTAACACACATACTCTCTCACTCTAACACACATACTCTCTCTCTAACACACATACTCTCTCACTCTAACACACATACTCTCTCTCTAACACACATATTCTCTCTCACTCTAACACATACTCTCTCACTCTAACACATACTCTCACTCTAACACATACTCTCACTCTAACTCACGTACTCTCTCACTCTAACACACATACTCTCTCACTCTAACACATATACTCTCTCTCTAACACACATACTCTCTCTCACTCTAACACATATACTCTCTCTCTAACACACATACTCTCACTCTAACACACATACTCTCACTCTAACTCACGTACTCTCTCACTCTAACACACATACTCTCTCACTCTAACACATACTCTCACTCTAACACACATACTCTCACTCTAACTCACGTACTCTCTCACTCTAACACACATACTCTCTCACTCTAACACATATACTCTCTCTCACTCTAACACATATACTCTCTCTCTAACACACATACTCTCACTCTAACACACATACTCTCTCTCACTCTAACTCCCATACTCTCTCTCACTCTAACACGCATACTCTCTCTCTAACACACATACTCTCTCTCACTCTAACTCACATACTCTCTCTCACTCTAACACACATACTCTCTCTCACTCTAACACACATACTCTCACTCTCTCTAACACACATACTCTCTCTCTCTCTAACACACATACTCTCTCTCACTCTAACTCACATACTCTCTCTCACTCTAACACACATACTCTCTCTCACTCTAACACACATACTCTCACTCTCTCTAACACACATACTCTCTCTCTCTCTAACACACATACTCTCAATCTCTAACACACATACTCTCTCTCTCATTCTAACACATACTCTCTCTCACTCTAACTCACATACTCTCTCTCACTCTAACACACATACTCTCTCTCACTCTAACACATACTCTCACTCTAACACACATACTCTCTCTCACTCTAGCACACATACTCTCACTCTAACACACATACTCTCTCTCTCTCTAACACACATACTCTCTCTCACTCTAACACACATAAGCGCACATAACATGAACATAACAAGCGCTATTTCTCACAGCTTTTGCGACTTGTATTTGTGTGTAGTGGGGTTTGTTTATATTTTTGTTATCATCGTTCAACCTTATATGGGCTAATAAGCTTTCAAGCTTTCAACAGCCCAACATTGTACGAGTGTGTGTATATGTGTGTGTGTATGTGTGTGTGTACGAGTGTGTGTATGTGTGTGTGTATGTGTGTGTGTACGAGTGTGTGTATGTGTGTGTGTATGTGTGTGTGTACGAGTGTGTGTACGAGTGTGTGTATGTGTGTGTGTATGTGTGTGTGTACGAGTGTGTGTATGTGTGTGTGTATGTGTGTGTGTACGAGTGTGTGTATGTGTGTGTGTATGTGTGTGTGTACGAGTGTGTGTACGAGTGTGTGTATGTGTGTGTGTATGTGTGTGTGTACGAGTGTGTGTACGAGTGTGTGTATGTGTGTGTGTATGTGTGTGTGTACGAGTGTGTGTATGTGTGTGTGTATGTGTGTGTGTACGAGTGTGTGTATGTGTGTGTGTATGTGTGTGTGTACGAGTGCGTGTATGTGTGTGTGTATGTGTGTGTGTATGTGTGTGTGTGTACGAGTGTGTGTATGTGTGTGTGTATGTGTGTGTGTATGTGTGTGTGTACGAGTGTGTGTATGTGTGTGTGTGTATGTGTGTGTGTACGAGTGTGTGTATGTGTGTGTGTATGTGTGTGTGTATGTGTGTGTGTGTACGAGTGTGTGTATGTGTGTGTGTATGTGTGTGTGTATGTGTGTGTGTACGAGTGTGTGTATGTGTGTGTGTATGTGTGTGTGTGTGTGTGTGTGTATGTGTGTGTGTACGAGTGTGTGTATGTGTGTGTGTATGTGTGTGTGTACGAGTGTGTGTATGTGTGTGTGTATGTGTGTGTGTACGAGTGTGTGTATGTGTGTGTGTATGTGTGTGTGTACGAGTGTGTGTATGTGTGTGTGTATGTGTGTGTGTATGTGTGTGTATGATATTTCATCGAGTTTGTCGTGCCAACACAATACATACTCTCTTCTGACTCACATAATTCTAACACACATACCCTACCTCACTCTAACACACACACACACACATACACAAAAATGCACAATAGTATAGGACAATGCACTTGCGCAAATGTCCTTTCATGAAGTGGGGAACATGGGGAAAAGGACCACAATGGATATTAGGTTTGGAAAGCTGACATGGCTGAACTAAAAGTCGAAATAGACCTGGGAATCTGCAAAAGCATATTGGCAAATGTCCGAATATCACTCTCACACTCGGATGAATAGAGACAGACAACATTAACATGATAATTATCGTGTCAACACTTGAATATGCACCAGTAGCTTGGAACAGACCAATCAAAACCAACACGAAACTCTAGAAAAACGTGCACAAAATCAGTCAGCTAATTAGTGAAATAATATAGTGAAGTAAGTTGTTAAGAAAGAGACTGAAAACAACTATAATAGAAAAAAGGGTATAAAGCGGCAACATTAATTGTTATGTTGTTCTTTTACAAATAGGTTTCATTCTGTGTGCTAAATCAGGCCATGTTTTCACTAGGAACGAATTCAGCGAGAATTTGGCGTAAAATCTGTGATTTCCGCTTGCAATTTACGCAGTTGTCGTTGACTGTAAGTTGTCAAACACATTTAAGAGGTGCATATATGCGAGTATCAGGACAAAGTGCCGAAATGGCTCATCTAGCGCTGCAGTCAACTAACAGACCATCATCAAATATTCATAAATTCTGGAAACATTTCATGTTCACAATTATTCATTTTCAGCCAAATGCTGATGCTACTCTGGCTTTTTACGTTATGATGTAAAATTACTCTTTCTGGTCAAATGATTACCAATATCACATTTTTGTAATAATTTTTCATTAAACTGCCATTCAAACCAATACCTTGAAAATAATTAACACAACGGTAATAAAAAAAATATTAATGCTATAATTGAGATAAATGTAATATAAATATATATATATATATATATATATATATATATATATATATATATATATAATAATAAAAACGTTATTCAGGGTGTGTGTGTGTGCACAAACGAGTTTTTCACATTTTGGTGATTTTATGCCACGGGTTTGAGGAAAACTGCTCAACAGAATTTACAGTTTTTTATATCCACAGATTGCAAATTTTGTCTTCTACAAGATGACTTATTTCTTCCAATATGTAGTGTCAACATTTCAAAAAATATAACCGTTTATTCAAGACCATGTCATTTCCACCGACGACTGATAGATTCAACACAGCGTTTAACAACAAAGGAGTCTATTGTTGCTCTGAATCAACAAAGGAGCCTATTGAAAATTGAGTTGCTGACAAAGGAGCCTATTGAAAAAATTGAAAACTTCCTAATATCGTGCATTATTTGTGAGGGCTCTTCCAGTTCAATATTAATAGTCTGAATTAAATTGAAAACTTCCAAATATCGTGCATTATTTGTGAGGATTCTTCCAGTTAAATATTTATAGTCTGAATTGAATTGAAAAATTCCAGATGTCCACACCAGTGAATACCATCGAATGGTATAACAAAGAATTGGCAAAAAAAACGGACGACAACGATTTTGACGATGCCAGACGATTCGATCGTCCAGAGTGTAGCGAAGTTGCCGTTATTTTGAGAGACGAACAGCACGGAAAACGTGATATTGTATTACACTCCCGCGATGCAGCATTACAACGTGTTTGTGAAACGCATCGCTCCTATGACGCCCTCCAGTTCCCACTTCTGTTCCCTACGGGAGAAAATGGTTATCATTTTGGCATACCACAACATGGCAGTACGAAAACTGTGTCGTGTATGGACTTATATTCATCACAATTTATGGTACGAGAAAACTCTTTTAACGCTGTACACAGGGGCCAAAACCTCTTTCATCAGTGCGCTGTTGATATGTACGCAAAGATAGAGGCAGATAGACTACTGTACATAAAAACTCACCAAAAAGAGCTCAGAGTTGACTCATACACCTGAGAGACCACATTAATAACGACGGACAGGCTAGCGATATTGGTCAACTCTGTATATTACCAGCAACATTTACAGTTCGTCCTCGGCACATGCATGAAAGGACTCAGGATTCAATGACATATGTTCGGAATTTCGGTAAACCGGACCTCTTCATAACTTTCACATCAAATCCAAAATGGACAGAGATTGAAAACGAGCTTCTAACTGGCCAAATAAATTCCAATAGACAAGACTTGATAGCTAGAGTATTTAGATCGAAACTTCACATTTTGATGAAACCTAATCTTTAATAATAAATCTCAGATATTTGGAATTTGGTTATACCCACCGACGTCGGACCCGTGTCCGTACAAATCCAAGTGAAAACCCCGACAGCACCCGACGACCTGGTCCATCAACACCCCAGAACATGGGCCGATGTGGTTCGTACACAGGCCGAAATTCTGGCTTACAAAACCCCCTGGAGGAAATCCACACCAGTGAATACCACCGAATGGTAGAACAAGGAATTCGTCAAAACGCCGGTGAACAGCCAGTTTTGGAGCCAAAAGACAATCAAAAAGCCGGTGAACAGCCAATGCTGGAGCCAGAAGACGGTCAACAAGACATCAACCCTGGAGAAGACCTCATGGGGGAAATCGGCCAACAACCCAATCTCCCATTCTATCAGAATTTCCATAATAATGAGAATGCTCAAAGGCGAGGGGACGCAAGGGTCATATTGGACCAAATTCCCCGAACTAAAATGAGGCGGCGCTGGAACGCTGCTAGAATGGCAGCCATCCGAGCTGCTGAGACTCAGTCTCAGTCTCAGCAGAGGCGATCTGACAATAGAGAGAGGACCGCCGCCGCCCGAGCTGCTGAGACTGAGGCTCAGTCCATTGATACCAATTGGCTCTCCAATCGTGCCATTTTGGCACCAAAAAATTGCACCGTTGCCAAAATCAACGATAATCTAATAGACTTATTGCCTGGCGAAGAAAAAAATACAAGTCGATCGACTGTGTCACAACGGAGGCGGAGGCAGTTAATTTTCCAGTCGAATTCCTCAATTCCCTTGAACTGCCCGGGATACCCTCGCATATCCTGCGATTGAAAGTAGGATGTCTGATAATGATGCTGCGCAATTTATCGCAACCTGATCTATGTAACGGCACAAGACTTGTTGTCAAAAGTCATAGAGGCTGTAATAATATCAGGTTCAGGCAAGGGACAACAAGTCTTCAATTCCCGTATTCCCCTGATCCCTTCTAACACACCCTGTGAATTTTAACGTTTGCAATTCCCTGTTCGCCCATGCTTTGCAATGTCAACCAATAAGTCACAGGGACAGACTCTGAAAACGTGTGGTTTGCTATTGGAGGAGAATTGCTTCTCACATGGACAATTGTATGTGGCCGCTTCCAGGGTTGGAAGCCGCAATAAATTGTTCACGTATGCTCCTACGCAAACAACTCCCAACATTGTCTACAGAAAATTTTTGGACAACTCAACTTGGGTTAACATTTATATAACAACTCAACTTAGGTTAACATTTATATAACAACTCAACTTAGGTTAACATTTATTATAGACAATCAGAGCGGGTGTCCAACGGTTATGGCACCCGCTCTGAGTCTAGAAGGTCTCGGGTTCGGATTCACCGGCACCCGGGTTAGCCCCTTCCTTTACGTCTTCCACCCTTTTAGTGCTATAACGTGGATTGTATGACCACCATGCAGTATATATATATACTGCACGACGGGCGACACAGAAACAACATGCTCAATAACACATATCCCGTCCTTGTGTGTTTGATCGACTGACTGCTGGTTATACGGAAAGGTTAGTGTTTGATGCTGTTATAACTTCAATCATAGTCTGACTAAAACATAACTGTGCTGACCAACTCAAACATTCTTCCGCACAACGGGCGGGTTTTAATGCTAGTATAATAATATAATATAATATAATATAATATATAATATAACATAATATATAATATAAAAAAATATATTATAATGGAAAAATGTATAATATAATATAATATATAAAATATAATATAAATAAATATAATATAAGGGAAAAATGTAATAATAAAGGTAAATTTAATACTTGAAATAATGTAATAATTGAAAAAATATTAATTGAGAAAATGAAAAAATTCAGGAAAATGTAAACATTGTGGAAAATAAAATAATTTAAAAAATGTGATAACTTAAAAAATGTGATCATTGAGGCAAATATAGTAATTGAAAAAGTGTAAATAATTCTATTAAAATGATTTTATTAAATTGAACATATATCATAGCTGATGCAAATGTAATAATTGATCATAAGCGACAACCTGATAAATGACACAGATGCAATAATGGATAAAAACGTAATAATTGAGGCGAACGTACAGAATAAAGAAAAATTTGACAATTAAAAATATTATAATTGGGAAAATGTCATACAATAATCCCTGCTACTTCGCGGCTTTACTGTATCGCGGGTTTTCAAAAATATATTTATGATTTTATCGCAGAAATTTCATAATTTCACCAGGTTTCGCGGCCACTTGAGTTTCTTCATTTCCCTTTAATAATGATAGCTTATGTTCAAAAGTCGTTTTCTTGTTTTGAAATGAATAAATTAAAGAGTCAGTACAGTATACTTTATCGTCACTTGTGACCTCAGGGCGTTCTCTCCACCGGCGGTGGTCTTCATCTGGACATAGCAATACACTGTTAGTCTCGTCGCTAAGGCATGATGCGGAGCGCACAGTCTATTAATATGAAAGTTCCCTAGCAGCGAGCTGGTTGATGTCAGCGATAAAAATATAATATCTTGCAAGAATAGCTCGAGACTGATTCTCAACTATTGAATGAAATCTGGTCATCCCGCTTCATTTACACTGTATGTACAGTGAATCACCAATAAGCGCTTTCCATCATTCTGCTATCGTGACGCTGATTGGATAACGAATATTCAGCATTGACACTGTAGCTTTACTCATAGTCAATCAAACAGGTCGGGGTCACCAATGTTGGCTACGTTGATTATCAACACGAACAGTCGAGTCTGTTCTTTATTGATACAAACGGTTGCTTATATATTCAGAGCAATGGTGAATAATGCGTGTCAGCTGGCAATTCCAATGTATGACGTGATTTTGCATGTCGGTACGTGTTTGTGTGCCTATGTGTACAATGCAGCATACTTAAAAAAACTCATTTCTATTTCGCGGAAATTCCCATTTCGCGGGTGGGTCTGGAACATAACCCCCGCGAAATAGCAGGGATTACTGTAATTGAGAAAATTGAATAATTGAGAAAATTGAATAATTGAGAAAATTGAATAATTAAGAAAATTGAATAATTAAAAGATATAATAATTAAAATATTCAATTAAGTAGACGTGCAGCTTTGTCTGGCCACAAACCAGATCCAAAGCTGCATACCCCCAATTCGGCCTTGATATCCTAAACCAACTACACATTATGGACAGATTACATAAGAGGGTAAAGAAGAAGCAAAATGATGAAATAATTTGGGACCAGAAGATACACATAGCAATAAGTTAAAATGCTTTTATTGTCTAGTACCTCACACACAAGCTCAACCCGACACAAACTCAACCCCTAGTTAGTGATCATTTCTTGACGTAACCTAACCTAAATGTCTAGCATATAAACCCGCCCGTTGTGGATCGTGTCGATCCGTTCTGGAACTTGAAAGCAAATCCGTTAGTTTTGTATAAGAATGCATTCTACACGGTGAAATTGAACGTTTTATTGTCTATAGTTGCTGTCTGCGGGACATATTTATTTCATAAAATTGATTCATCGCTTATTTTACGTTTGAAACCACTGATCTATATCATTGAGTCCGCGCAGTTATTTTAACCTCATATTTAAGCATACATACACACACAGACAGACAGAGAATTTCTTTTATATATATATAGATTTAAACCCGCCCGTCGTGCGGAACAGTTCATAACATGAAATTCATATTCAATCTATAAAATAAAATGAATACAAATTTATAAGTAAAAAATTTAACCTGTAAATATGCTAACCAATAGAAATGTCTAAATGTGAATATTTTCATTTTAATTTGGACAAAATATCCCTTGATCCGCCTCATATATGAACCTGCCCGTCGTGCGGAATAATTCAAAACACAAACACGTAACAAACAATGAAATTCTAGCAAGTAAACCCGCCCGTCGTGCGGAACGATTCATACTATTAAATTTGTATTCAATTCATAAGAGAAATGGAATATGAATTGAAAAAGAAAAGAGTAAACCCATAAAAGTATAAATTTCTATATTTTCATATTTATTTTCACAAAATAGTTTGCCTAAACCGCCTCATATTTATACATGCCCGTCGTGCTGAATAATTCAGAACTCAGACACGAAACAATGAAAAATGACCAAACTTTTTCATCATAATGTTTCCAAAATATATTTATAACTTAACATCACCATCTAGCATTGAAACCCGCCCGTTGTGCGGAACAAATATTATATAAATAAAATAAATATTGAATTCATAAAAGAAAACAATAACAAATTTCAATAGAAAAATTAAACTCATAACAACTATTAACCAATAGAAAAGTCTAAATATGTTTTTATTTTAGATTTTTAGCTAGATTTTGTCCTGAACGCTAGCGCCCTAGCGAATACGTCATGCGCTTTGCACATAAACTCTGATGTTGATTTCGCAGCATCAAGAAATCATAGGCGGATGAAGTAAATATTTATATTGGGGCTAAATATTTTATATTGGTTTGTTCAAAATGTTTTTTAGAAGATATATCAAAATTAGGGGTAAACACTGCATGTGAAGGACATTTTAAAAAACGTATTTCAAAGAGGCTAAGCCCCCTGCAAAATTCCTGGATCCGCCATTGTATCCATTGATCGCTGTGTTAAATCTATCAGTCGTGGGTGGAAATGACATGGTCTTGAATAAACGGTTATATCTTTTGGAATGTTAACACTACATATTTGAAAATATATCTTGTAGAAGACAAAATTTCCAATCTGTGGATATGAAAAACTGTCAATTCTGTTGAGCAATTTTTCTCAAACCAATGGCATAAAATCCCCAAAATGTGAAAAACTCGTTTGTGCACACACACACAGACAGAATAACGTTTTTATTATTATCGGGTTTATATGCTGGTTTATATGTTTATATGCAACAAAACCTAGCCTATGACCTTCTTGCATCCATTTTACCCCTAGGGACCAAGTTTCATCAAAATCGGTCCAGTGGTTTAGGAGGAGATAGGATACAAACAGACATTTAGAAAATTTGCTATCAGTGCATGGCAAAAAAACCCATCAATTCGGCTCTTCGGGCCGAATTGGATAATGGAGAAATAGTAATAACTGTGAAAATATATTATTTAAGACAAGTGTGGTAATATTCAATACAAGTGTGGGGATAATTGAGAGATGTGGGGTAATAATTGATAAAAAATGTAGTGAATTTATGGGTGCATTAATTCACAAAACTTAACCATAATACTTTTATTACGCGCTGTGATGAAATTCACACTTTATATTTGTAAACCACTGACTTAGGCGATATATCTCAAGATCTGTTTTAAATCAATACATAGTTATTGACCATGCCCCAGGCTATTTAAGCACGTAACATATGATTCATTGCTACCAATTTTAACATGCAATTGGTGTGTGTATATGAGTGTTTACACAAATATGTATACAAGCGCATACTGGTATAAACCGTGCATATTTTGGTACAATATGGCGTAATGTAAAACATAATATGTGTTAGAATGCGGCGAGACATATATACATATGTATGTGTATATGTAGAAGTGTTTGGTTATTGTGTTATTATAATGCCTCTTAAAAGTACATTGTGTTCTTGATTGAAATACATGCATGCAGTGAACATATTGTTTTGGTGCGTTTGCAGACTCGCCAGACGAAGGTAATCCATTTGATTGCTGTTTTAACTTGTCAACTCCTGGCTAGCGAATATTTACTGCTAATAAAAACCCTATTAATTAGCTCAAAGTGCTCCGGTTATCCCATATTGACACATGTACTGCACAGTTTTTTTCTCAACCCAGGGGTGTGTATGCATACAGCTCACGCTCCTCTTCTCAATGCTTATTTATCTTAAGTCGCTGTTCTGTGAATAGGAAATATGAACCTTTTTAAATTTCGACTAAAACAAGAATGTGTGTTTACTTTCAGTTTCGCATCAATGCCGTAAGTATGAAAGGAAGGCACGGAATATTAAGACCCATCAAGCTGCTTTTTATTTGCTCTTATATGCTGCCCTCGTTATTCTGATTCATGATTATTTCACTAAATTTCACGAGTGCGTCGACTAGAAATATATTCATACTAAAATGCTAACTTTTTTCTTATGCTTGAAAACTAATGTTCTGTCATTCCCTTATTCATTCTTACAGTCACTTGTAAGTAATTGTTATTGTGCAGCAAATGTATTCACGTTTCTCACGCTAATTAAAAACAAATATATATTTTGGGTATAGAACAAAGCGCACATATAGCAAATACCGATGTATTTCGATGATTTCAATGAAGAAGGAGGTAGCAACCGTACAGTCACCATCTACTTGAAGCCATTTCTTCAAGAATTAAGCACCTCATTTTCTGCTACATTTCATATATGTACATCACTCTATCGCAAGACTATATGCAATAAGATATTTCCTCACTTGACATGTTCCATTGCGATATTTCATCTTATGACATGGCGCAAGCTGATGGTGATTGCATCAGGCGTGGTCGAGTGGTCCACAAATAGTTCAACACTTCTGTCTTCATATTGGCCTCATTCTTAGGTTCAAGAAAAATCAGGAGATTTGACATTTTTCCCACATTTGAGTTGTCTTTGTCGTTGAGGAAATTCAGTCTTCTCCGTGTATGTTCATATACACGTCGCATTCTAGAAGGGAGAGCTGGAGTGTCTCTACTTTTTTACTTTTGCGGTTCTGGCAAAGTTCGTGACGATTTTGGTGGATCAGATGCCTGTTCCCGTCATCAAGTTAAAGTGTGTTGCTTCTGCACCTCATCAGCATTGTGAATGCATTGCCATTCTCCTAGATGTGCTCTTCTATGCGCGACTTCTGTTTCTTTCACCGAGTCCTAACATCGTAATTCTTCTGTCCATTGTGCGTTATTTTAATTTTTTATACGTTTATCTATATGCTTTTTCGACAGCTACTTATTGGCTGCTTAAGACTGGTTCGTTGTAGATTCATGCTCATGTATCTCATGCACTTTTTGGTTATTTCAGTCCAGTAGTGTTTCGTGTCTTCTAGGCGATTGGATAAGCACTTTTTGAGCAGTTCGTTCATGGATGTGGCGCTTATGCGTCGTAGAAGTCGGATTCTGTGTTTGGTCTCTTGACTTTATGCTGGCTGTACCGATCTCTCCACTCAGGAATGAGTTGGGGGCGTACGTGGGTCACCTAAGGATTTTTCAGTAGTCCAAACATCCTATAATCTGTAGTTGTTTCAGTTCGTTTACATTATATGGCACACCATTGCAAAACAATATTCTTGGCAGTACAACTTGCTTCCAGTAAGGTTTCCCCCGAGAAGGCGGTTTGGCGGTCTAACAATAACTGAGGATGTTGAGTTTGCGAGTTTTCTAGCTTTCTGTATTTTCTCCTATTTGTAGTCCGATAAATAATTCCTTTAGTCAGTTATTGTTAGTCCCAGATATTTTATCTTGTCAGTTGCTTGTATGTCTTCTATTTGTTCAATGTTTTCTCCAATTTTATGCAGTAATATGTGACTTTTTGATTAGTCTATCTTAAGTCCGCATATTTATCGTACTTATTCCAGTGCTCTTATTATTTTCGTATCATTTTCAAGATCTTGTGTTAGGAGGAGTCCATAGTCTGCGTAGAACATGACAGGTATGAAGACTGGATAAAACGAGACTGGTATGACGAACGATTCATCTCCTAAACCCCCATTCCGTATTAGCTAGTTTATAAGCAGTTATGTACTCATGAGAAAGAGCTTTGTCGAGACATTGCAGCCCTGTCCGATGCCACTCGGGACTTCTACCGTTAATATATACTCATTATTCATATACAATTGCGCCTGGTCATTTTGGTATGTGTCACATATCACGTAAATGTTGTCTGGTTGGACTCAATAGGTGTTCAGACACTTGATTAGAGAGCATATCTTGCCACTGCCTTCATGATATCTATTGACATTTTACTCAGTGGTTGTTTGTCTATGTAGTTTTTTCTAAGCAGTCCGATAGTATGAAAATATTGTCCTGTATGCTGAGTGTAGCGGTGAATCGGGCCTGTTATTCATTCATTTGCTGATTGGTCATCAAATGGTTTTCCAACTTCCACCTCAGTAATGCCATGAAATTTTTTATAAGAAGCATTCACCAAATCCATCGGTCTTATATCCTGAACTTCCGGTTTCTTTTTTTTCTCTACGAACACTACTCTGGATATTTTCCAGTTTGGTGGTACACTGTCAGTTTTTAGGATTTCATTGTAGCAGCGTGTGAGTGTTCCTACAAATCATTCTTCTTTGGCTTCGATTAAAAGAATCCCCTTTCAATCCGCCATTTCCTGCTTTACCTTGCTTGGTGCTGTATATAATACTTATTACTTCTGTAATAATGTAATACTTCTGTAATATTGTGCTATTTGAAGGTATTGTTATTGCTGCATCCAAATGTTTTGTGAGTAGTGTAGCAGCTCCCCTGTCTGAACAGACCGTACATTATGAAACGTCCGCTAAATTGTGGTTCACGGCGTCTTAGCTCCTGTCGTCCAATGATGATGATGTGACATGATGATGATGCAATGATGTGACAATGGTTTACATTTCTTATTCTCGGTGGTGCTTCAGTAATTGGAAATCGTATTTGGTTGTTTTGGTAGATATCTGCCCAGAATCTCGTGATGACAGTGTTCAATCGTCCTATTGGTATTTACTTATTTTTTTACGCATATATTTTTTGGTTAACCCTTATAGTGCATTACAGTAGCTATATTTGCTTTCAAAATTATTCAATGCGGTAACTGCTGGCTTGGATTCTCATGGTTGTGTTCTTTTTGTACTGTTCAATTGCCTTCTTCACCATGAACCGTACTCTTGTCAGTTGTACAACACTACTGCTTCATGAGTTTATTTGTCATTTGTGCTATGTCTCACCTTCCAGCTCAGCTGCATTCCTTTCCTCACTTCGTTCTTGATCTCCCAGGTTATCCATTTGGCGTTTCTATTTTGTTTTTGGTTGCGTATCTTTGCTGCGCTGATTTTTTTAGTAAAGTTTCCGCTGCCGTTGACCTCCTCTCTGCAAACTATACAAAACCTCGTTTTTGTTGACCTTCTGAGAGCCGATATAACCAAAATGGCAACTGAAATCACCCATGAGGGTGGATTAAAAAGTACCCACATGGGTGGATCAAAAGTACTGCCTGTGTGCTTATAAATATGCTTATAAATGCTTATTAATAATTTATTACGATACACGTTCACAGGCGAATCTTTTCCAATAATTATGTGAAGCGTGTTCAACAAGAAATAATTGTTCAGTATAATCTCCACGATGATCGATGCATTCGCGCCACCGTTTTATCCAAGAGAGAAAACCGTTTGGGAAAATTCCACATCACGCTGTCTCACCCAAACTTTGATGATATTCTTGACTTCATGCCACTCTGCACAGTAGCTGCAGTGTGTCTGGCAGACCCGACAGGAACGACTTCTTTATGATTTCATGACCAACATCGGTGGGGTACAATGATTGCGCATCACTGAAAAGTGCGGCGGTTTATGATGACCGACAGACAGCCGCTTCAGGCGTGCAGCTGGGGAGAGTTGAAGGTGACGTCACAAGATGCTAGTGGGCTGCTGCTACCATACCTGTATATCAGGTGATTTGTATCAGTACTTCACCCAGCGGAATTGTGAAGTTGGTAGTTCCGCACGCATCTTACAAGCGTATTGGCTCATATGCCCCAACGTCAAGCATAATATTCTCGCACACGATCATTCTCGTATAATTTCGACGTCGGATACATCAACGTCGGGTAATTAAATAAAACTCAAATTATACGTGTCCATTTTTGAACGGAAAATCGTGATAACCACTGAGCAAAGCGCAGACTTAACAACGACTGGTGTGTTTACATTACGAGAATGATGAGTGTGTGCATGAGGTGTGTCATCATCAGTGATGGTCGTGTAAATAAACATTTATAGATATGGGGTCGCGCTCACAATATTAAGACGACTAAATTCAACAAATGAACTTCATATATCAAATACTGAAAATATAATCAATTATACATCAAATATTGAATATGCCGAAATTATATTGTATTTTTCGCGTGTTTGTTTTACAGTAATTTACAAACTAGGCTAAGTTGGGTTGTGTTGATGTTATTGTTGTGTTGATGTTATTATTGTGTTGATGTTATTATTGTGTTGATGTTATTGTTGTGTTGATGTTATTGTTGTGTTGATGTTATTGTTGTGTTGATGTTATTATTGTGTTGATGTTATTGTTGTGTTGATGTTATTGTTGTTTTGATGTTATTGTTGTGTTGATGTTATTGTTGTGTTGATGTTATTGTTGTGTTGATGTTATTGTTGTGTTGATGTTATTGTTGTGTTGATGTTATTGTTGTGTTGATGTTATTGTTGTGTTGATGTTATTGTTGTGTTGATGTTATTGTTGTGTTGATGTTATTATTGTGTTGATGTTATTGTTGTGTTGATGTTATTGTTGTGTTGATGTTATTGTTGTGTTGATGTTATTGTTGTGTTGATGTTATTGTTGTGTTGATGTTATTGTTGTGTTGATGTTATTATTGTGTTGATGTTATTGTTGTGTTGATGTTATTATTGTGTCGATGTTATTGTTGTGTTGATGTTATTGTTGTGTTGATGTTATTGTTGTGTTGATGTTATTGTTGACGAAACGACAAAATTAGCTAATTGATCAGTACCACACTTTTGATTATGTGCGTGCTTGTCAAGTCCCATTACAGAACTGCTTTTCACGACGCGGTAAGACAAAACCCTACATTCCAATCATAATGATACATTGACGAAAATTATCACGTTTTCAACACAACTCACCTAATTGCGAGTTAATGACATAACTGATAAGGATGCTGCAGTTGTGGCTGGTTAACTCAATAATTTAACTGGCTCCACTTAACTATAACTATATATGTTAAATAACTACACTAGTGCGACACATCATCAATTTGTCCACAATCTCTCATATAACGATCAATATATGGGTCAGAATTTTTAACTCTTGTTGAAATTTGACATGCTACTTGACAAAAACCTTTTTAAAATCCCTCTTCAAAAGCATACATGCTGAGAAACCTCCAATCTTAAGCATTTTACTCATTACGAATATTACGGCCATTTTAAATCCAAACTTATTCCAGATTTGCTAGCAAAATATTACCATAAGCTTTTGCTTATATTGAAGCAACTGCTATGAAAACATCGGCAGGGTAAATTGATATGCAACATCGCACTCAATCCATGCATTTTGTGTATCCCACAGATGATTGCTCAGCTGAGACTATCCGTGCCATATATGATCATTGGCGGAATAGTACTAGTGTGCGTAAATTCATCCATAGATCACTTGATGAGTAAATCTAAATATGCACTATTCAAGTCAACTTTTCTATCGTGCACACACATCAGCTCTGCGTTTATTATGGGCTAGTTTTATCAGTTTGTCGATACAATTGTTGTTCTACACAAATTCTGAATAGCAGTAGCCATAGTCACGTGAATTTAACTGAATATTTTAGCGCAAACTGGAAATTTTGTACAAAATATGCAACACACACACACACACACACACAAATATGCAACACATTACATTACATTACATTAAGATATTTATATAGCGCCCTACACCTAGAGGGTCTCTAAGGCGCTGCACACACACACACACACACACTCAAGCAAAGTACATACACATTCACAATCACACACACCAGCACACAGACAGAAAGAAAACAGTGAAAAAAAAACTCAAAACACAAAACAAAAAAACACACAACAATACACAGACAGGACATATAATGGGACAACAAACATACACAAGAACAGGAAACACATACGCGCGCACAAAGAGAAAAAAAAGAGAGATGGGGACAAGGACACTCACACACACGCACATGAACACAATAGATAAGTACATAAACGCACAAAATAAACAATACATTCACGTTTACAGATAGCATATTAAAACTACACAGCAGATAACACATTTAGACAACACATCAGTCATACAAGGACATAAGCTCAGATTGACAACACAAAAACAATAGACACATTAATGCAAACAAAACTGAACGCAACACACACATAGACAGAAAGGGACACACAAACACAGATAGCGGAACTCACAGAACAATACACAGACAGAACATACAATGGGAAGACATACATAAAAAAGATAGATAGACACATAGATGCACACACAAACAATTTATATTAGACCTAGTAGACAAGAAGAGGAAACTATCAGACCTTGTAATCACTACTAATATACGTATGATTATTAAGACAGTAAAAAGACTTACTTAGGAAAAAAAATTTAGTGTGTTTTTTGAAAAGAGAAAGAGATTTGATTGAGCGTATTGAGGGAGATAGCCTATTGTAGATGCGAGGTCCTAAGATAGAGAAACAGCGATTGTAGTGAGAATGCCTAGAAGGAAAGGGAGGTTCAACTAGTAGAAAATGATCCTTAGAAGACCTAAGAGAAAGAGATGAGGTTTTATACGACAGAAAGTCAAACAGATGCGTAGGCTTACGAAGATGAAGAGCTGATTGAATAATTAAACAAATACGATACTCAATAAGAGCCTTGATTGGAAGTAACTTAAGTTTGTGTTGAGAAGAAGAAACATGAGAACCCGAAGGAAGATTAAATATCATACGACAAGCTTTATTAATAATAGATTAAAGTTTCCTAAGCTGGCGGTGGTTGAGTGATAGTAGAAGAGAACAGCAATACTGAACTTTGCTAAAGATGAATGAGTTAGCTAACTTGAAAGCAGCAGAAATAGTTATATGTCTACGAATGGAATAGATACGCCTGAGCTGAAAGTTACAGCACCTAATAATGTCAGAGATGTGTGGATCAAAAGAAAGAGAGCTATCAAAAATGATACCAAGACTACGTACAGAGCAGGATAGAGGTATACTAAGAGAAGTAGTACTATTAGAAGATGGAAAGAGAATATACTTAGTCTTATCAGGATTAAGTTTGAGATGACGAGTGAACGCCCAACTTTCAATATCAGATAGAATAGAACTGACTGAAGAGCGAGAAATAGACACGGACGAGAGAAGGATTTGAATGTCATCAGCGAATATTTGAAATGACACATCGTGTCGTCGAAGTACTTTCCCTACAGAGGTTAGATAGATATTGAAGAGGAGAGGGCCTAAGACAGAGCCTTGAGGGACACCGCAAGTTAGTGGGCAAGCTTCACTACAAGAATCAGCAGAGGTAGATACGTATTGAGATCTATCAGAAAGATAAGAGCGAAAGAAAGAAAGAGCTGTGTCGCTAATGCCTAAGTCTAACAGAGTATCAATAAGAAGCAGATGATTAACAGTGTCAAAAGCAGCAGAAAAGTCTAGTTGTATAAGTAGAACATCCTTGCCAGAGAGAGTAGATTTGAGAATAGAATCATATAGATATATTAGAGAAGTTTCTGTAGAGTGATAGTGACGGAAGCCAGACTGCTCAGGAAGAAACAAATCGTCAGACTCAAGGTAGTCAGATTGCTGTATATAGGCAGCCATTTCAAGCACTTTGGACAGCCAAGGACAGCCAAGCCACACACACAGACTGACCCACACACATATACACTGACACACACACGCACACACACTGACACACTGACACACACACACACACACACACACACACACACTGACATACACACACACACACACACACACTGACACGCACACACACACATACTGACACACACACACCGACACACACTCACACACACACACACACACACACATTACATTACATTACATTAAGACATTTATATCGCGACATTAAGACATTAAGACAGTAGACATTACAGTAGACAGTAGACATTACATTAAGACATTTATATCATTATTTACACACAGTGAAACACACACACACACACACTGACACACACATACACACTGACGCACACACACTGACACACACACACGCACTGACACACACACACACACACACACACATACTGACATACACACATACACTGACACACACACACACACACTGACATACACACACACACACACACACAGACACACACACACACACCGACACACACTCACACACACACACACACACACACACACACACACACACACACACACACACACACACATTACATTACATTACATTAAAACATTTATATCGCGCTTTTCACCCGAGGGTCTCAAAAGCGCTCACACACACACACACACACTCAAGCACAAGAGTCATACACATACACAATTACGAACATACACAATCACCTACATACACACACACACACACACACACAAAACAAACAAGTACATATACGCACAAACACAAACATACACTCACGTTTACATACTCAGAAACACAAAAATACACACGCACACACACATACATATTGGATAAGATAGTACAGCATACATAAAGCACATAAGACAACACAACATACAACACATTAAGACAACACAGCAGGCATACAACGACATACACTCAGATTGACAAATCACAACACAAATGACACACAAATACAAACCAGAAAACACAACATAACAGACACAAAAAGACATACACTAAAACAAATAGACAGAGAACACAACACATCAGACGCACAAACACAGATAACAGAGCTCAACACAACAACACACAGAGAGCATACAATAGAGAAACATACATACACAAGAACGGAATACACACGCATGAAGCACATACACATAGAAGACAGAATTAGGAAACAATCAGACCTTATATTCAGTACTAATATATACAATATTATTAAGACAGTAGTAAGACTTAGTGAGAAAGAAATTTTTAGTATGTTTTTTGAAAAGAGATAGAGATTTGATTGAGCGTATAGAGGGAGAAAGCCTATTGTAGATACGAGGTCCTAAGATAGAGCATTTGAACATTTATGTTGTAAGGTTATAGGTAAAACTACTCTTCCTGTATGTATTGTCATCATTTATCGTCTTAATTCTTTTTCCTCCTCGATTTTTCTTGATGAGTTTTCTTCTCTTGTTGACGCACTTCTTCCAATTTTTTCTTCTAGAATAGTAATTTGTGGTGACTTCAACCTTTGGGTTGATGCGCCTCATCTTAAGTCTTGTTCTTCTACATTTTTACAATTAATTGACTCATTTGGTCTTTGTAATCATATCTGCTGCCCTACTCATGTTCACGATGATGCGAGTCATCGGCAACAATCGAGTCCACACACACACACACACACACACACACACACACACACACACACACACACACACACACACACACACACACACACACACACACACACACACACACACACACACACACACACACACACACACACACACACACACACACACACACACACACACACACACACACACACACACACACACACACACACACACACACACACACACACACACACACACACACACACATTGCATTACATTAGGTAGATATTTATATAGCACCTACACCTAGAGGGTATCTAGGGCGCTGGTCACACACACACACACATTACATTACATTACATTAAGACATTTATATCGCGCTTTTCACCCGAGGGTCTCAAAAGCGCTCACACACACACACACACACACACACACACACTCAAGCACAAGAGTCATACACATACACAATCACGAACATACACAATCACCTACATACACACACACACACACACACACACACACACACACACACACACAAAACAAACAAGTACATAAACGCACAAACACAAACATACACTCACGTTTACATACTCAGAAACACAAAAATACACACGCACACACACATACATATTGGATAAGATAGTACAGCAGACATAAAGCACATAAGACAACACAACATACAACACATTAAGACAACACAGCAAGCATACAACGACATACACTCAGATTGACAAATTACAACATAAATGACACACAAATACAAACCAGAAAACACAACATAACAGACACAAAAAGACATACACTAAAACAAAAAGACAGAGAACACAACACATCAGACACACAAACACAGATAACAGAGCTCAACACAACAACACACAGAGAGCATACAATAGAGAAACATACATACACAAGAACGGAAAACACACGCATGAAGCACATACACAAATAAGACAGAATTAGGAAACAATCAGACCTTATATTCAGTACTAATATATACAATATCATTAAGACAGTAGTAAGACTTAGTGAGAAATAAATTTTTAGTATGTTTTTTGAAAAGAGAAAGAGATTTGATTGAGCGTATTGAGGGAGATAGCCTATTGTAGATACGAGGTCCTAAGATAGAGAAACACCGATTGTAGTGAGAATGCCTAGAAGGAAAGGATGGTTCAACTAGTAGAAAAGGATCGTTGGAAGACCTAAGAGAAAGAGATGAGCTTTTATAAGACATAAGGTCAAATATATACGAAGGCTTACGAAGATGAAGAGCTGAATGAATAATTAAACAAATACGATACTCAACGAGAGCCTTAATGGGAAGCAACTTAAGTTTTTGTAGAGAAGAAGAGACATGAGAGCCCGAAGGAAGATTAAATATCATACGACAGGCCTTATTAATAATAGATTGAAGTTTCCTAAGCTGGCGGTGGTTGAGAGATAGTAGAAGAGAACAGCAATACTGAATTTTACTGAAGATGAATGAGTTAGCTAACTTAAAGGCAGCAGAGGTAGTTATATATCTACGAATGGAATAGATACGCCTAAGTTGATAGTTACAGCACCTGATAATGTCAGAGATGTGTGAATCAAAAGAAAGAGAGCTATCGAGAATGATACCAAGACTACGTACAGAGCAGGATAGAGGTATACTAAGAGAAGTAGTACCATTAGAAGATGGAAAGAGAATATACTTAGTCTTATCAGGATTAAGTTTGAGATGACGAGTGAACGCCCATCTTTCTATATCAGATATAATAGAACTTACTGAAGAGTGAGATATAGACTCAGACGAGAGAAGGATTTGAATGTCGTCAGCGAATATTTGGAAGGACACATCGTGACGACGAAGAACTTTCCCTACAGAGGTAAGATACATATTGAAGAGGAGAGGACCTAAGACAGAACCTTGAGGTACACCACAAGTTAGTGGGCAAGCCTCACTACAGGAATCAGCAGAGGTAGAAACAAACTGAAGTCTATCAGAAAGATAAGAGCGAAAGAAAGAGAGAGCTGTGCCGCTAATGCCTAAATCTAACAGAGTATCAATAAGAAGCAGATGATTAACAGTGTCAAATGCAGCAGAAAAGTCTAGTTGTGTAAGTAGAACATCATTACCAGAGAGAGTAGATTTGATAATAGAATCATAGAGATAATTTTGAGAAGTTTCAGTAGAGTGAAAGTGACGGAAACCAGACTGCTCAGGAAGAAACAAATTGTTAGATTCAAGATATTCAGATATCTGTATGTAAGCAGCCATTTCAAGAACTTTGGACAGCCAAGGAATTCTAGAGATAGGTCTATAGTTAGAAAGCGTGTTAGCATCCAGATCAGATTTCTTAAGTATAGGGAGAATACTGGCAGTTTTACATGCCAGAAATTGCCCATGAGTGAAAGAAGCATTGATGAAGTTAGTTAAGAAAGGAAGAAGCAGCTCAATAGAGTGAGGAATCCTGGAAAGATCAATGGGGTCGAGAGATGAAGAATGAATTTTAACATGCCTTAAAATAGCTCTACAGTCAGAGATGGTTACTAAAGCAAAAGAGTTAAAAACAGATGAGGTTGAGCACGGAGAGGATAATGGTAGAACAGAAGGGAACAAGCAACGAATCTTATCAATTTTGGATTGAAAAAAATTCATAAATAAAGAAGGTAATTGGTTAGATGCCAAATCAGGAAGGATGAGACTACGGGAATTACCTAAGAGACTGTCAAAAAGCTTCCAAAGTTTCTTAGAATTGAGACAGGAAGAGATTTTAGAATTATAGTAAGATTTTTTGGCGGAATCACAGAGAAGGTGATGATGCCGACGAGCAGAACAGAAAGTTTGCCAAGAAGAGTCAGTCTTGAGACGGCGCCATTGACGCTCAAGACGACGAAGGGAGATTTTAGAGTTTTTAATATCAGAGTTAAACCAAGGACAGCGAGTATTAGATGAACGGAAGACTTTAACAGGAATAAAGGTGGACTTAAGAGAATCAAGGGATGTGTTGAAATACCCTAAGAGAACACACACACACATACACACTTGCCACACACACACACACACACACACACACACACACACACACACACACACACACACACACACACACACACACACACACACACACACACACAAACACAAACACACACACACACACACACACACACACACACACACACACACACACACACACACACACACACACACACACACACACACACACACACACACACACACACGTGTTTTGACTTTGGCCGTGAACGGTTGTGTCAGCTAGCGTTATCGTGCCATATTGTGAAGACTGTCGCGATCACATCTGGTTTAAAACCAGCGTGAGTGAGTCATGTCCGCTAATAGAGGCGATGAGTCATCGGCAACAATCGAAGTCAACATGACGAGAGCAGCAGCACCGCCACCACAGACTACATGCAAGGTGTGTGCATCTACTCTTAGTACAATGGCGATCAAATGTAACGAGTGTAATGACTATTTACACCCAAAATGCACTCGCTTACCAATCTACGCATGCGTTGGATACTTTACATCGCGTAAACAGTACTGTTGTGAGAACTGTACCAAGTCAAAGAATGCCAACTACTCAGCTATTGAAGCAAGAATCAGGGATACTCAACATGTACATGAAGAACCCACAATCCGAGAAGTAATCACTCAGGTCAGAGACCTTAAAGAAAAGGTGGATAAATTGTCGACTCCATACTCGAAACAAGAGACGATGTCATACTATCAAGCTGTACTAGCGAACACGAGGCCAACACACGATGTTATAGTCAAGCCTACTGAGAGCTCGAACAACGCAAAAAGTGAGGTTGCGAAGGCATTACACAACGTTTCAGTTGTAAAAGTGAACACCACTAAGCGCGGTAACATCTTAGTGCGTTTGCCGGACGAAAAATCAGCTGAAATAGCGATGAGAAGCATAACAACGAATTCCAGCATGACAACAGAGAAAACAGCCAAGATTAATCCGAAACATACGATAACATATGTTGAACGAGACATGACAAATGATGAAATACTGACATCCGTCAAAGAGAAAAATAACATGTCCATGATTTGCAACGAAAATGATTTTCATATACTTTTCACCACCAATATAAATGACTACTCAAAAACTGTTGTGGTGACCACTACGCCAAGAATAAGATCACGCATCATGGAATCAGCACAATTATACATCGGACTGAGACGATGTCGTGTATACGATCGGTATTGGGTGGGAAGGTGCACAAATTGCCAATCATTCACACACAAAACAGTACAATGTAGATGTGCTCATACATGTGGTTTTTGCGGAGAGAACCACAAAACATCCGATTGCACCAACCAAGCCACTCACAAATGTGTCAATTGTGTCATGGCAGGAAAAACAGAGACATCACATACGGCATTCTCGACACAATGTCCGATATTTATCCAAATGAAAACAAAAATAATACAACGAACGATGATTGAAGACGATACAAAAAACGACATGATCCAGACGAATCAATAACGATATCACAACGACATATTACAGACGAAATGACCACTAAAGTTGAACATTGGCTACAACTCAGTGTGGCCCAGCTGAACATTCAATCCCTGATGGGCAAAATGCAGGATCTGAGAGCCGATCTTGAATCGATATACGACTGCGAAATGGTTATACTTAGCGAAACATGGCTTCATTCCGAAGTGCCTGACATATTTTTTACCATACCAAACTACAACTTACTACGGCAAGACAGGCCTCACACTTCACGACGAGCACATAAGCAGGGCGGAGTCGCAATCTATGTGAAAAACATATACACATGCGAAACTATGCATGCCGATATTGGCCCTACCAGCAGCAACATTGAAATTCTATGGGTTAAACTTTCACTTGGGAAATCGTTTAGCATAGTAGTCGCCAGTGCATACCGACCACCCGATAACAACATGCGACAAATCGAAGATGACCTCGGAGACTTCGAAGAACAGCTACAACAAATGCTGGTTAGAAGTCCAAACCGGACAATTATTATCGGTGGTGATTTCAACTGCAGTCTACCCATGCATGAAGAACGTGTGCCGGACAAAATCGATGATACACGGAGAACAAGTCACGATGCAGCCGGAAGAAAACTGATGGCCTTGTTGAGCGCGTATAATTTTCATATATGCAACACTGTACATCCAACATACAGACCTGCCAAATCTCTCTTAGACATAATCGCTGCAAACACAGCCTGTGCTCTGGAGCATACAATGGTTCGAAATTGCCACTACGGAACACCACACGACTGGACCATCACTGTTCTCAACATACAAACGAAGGTTCCTCTACCGAAAAACGAGATATGAAAACGAAATCTTACAAAAATTGACGCACGAACTCTGAATCTTGTTCTGAGAAATGCCAATTGGACACCTGTATACCAATGTCAAACAGTCGAGACAAAGTACGACAGATTTGTTGAAGAATTTCTGCGTCAAATAAATATGTATTGTCCATATGAGACCAAGAAAATCCGAAATGTTGACAGAAAACCTTTACCGGTACACATACGAGAACTATATCGAGAACGAAGACCAGCGCTAAAACTTAAACAAAAATTAGAATACAAACGAATGAATTCGGCTTGCAAAATTGCTATCCGAAATTATAGCCGAGAACGAATCGAATCCAACATCAAACGCAAACCATTTACAACCATGTGGAGAGAATGCCAGGCCATAATCGGAAGAAAGAAACATGCAGCATCTTTACATTTAAACGCCGTCGAGCTGAATGAAAAATACATCAAGGTGGGAACCGACACAGTGAACAGCATGCAAAAGTCCTCAAAACTTGTGACCAATTTGCTACCACGTGTAAACACAGGACGACTACAGCTACGACCCATAACAATGAAGGAACTTTTCGATATAACTCGGAACATGAAACAAACAACCAGCGAAGATGATGATGGCATAAGCATGAAAGCGATTTTGATGTCGTTTGGGGGAATTAGTCATATACTACTCGACATAGTGAATCTGAGTATCATCTCGCGCCAAGTCCCGCAGAGGCTCAAACATGCGATCATCATACCTGTTCCAAAGAACGGTGCGAATAGTAAAAACGACACAAGACCAATCTCGATCCTACCGCCAGTTATGGAAATACTGGAGAAGACTGTCCAAATTCAGCTGATGAATTTCATGGAACAGAACTGTCTCATAAGTGACGCTCATCACGGCTACAGAAGGGCACTGTCGTGCGAAACTGCCCTGTCTGTAATGACGGACACCATCTACAAAGCGATGGACAGGCGCGAGGCTATTTTACTCATCTCTGTTGATCTGACGAAGTGTTTCGACGTGGTGCACCATGACAAACTGCTGGACAGATAGAAGCACATAACATCGATTCAACATGGTTCGCCAGCTACCTCGAGGGTCACACGCAACAAGTGAGCTTGAAGCAACCTCACTGCCACGAGCTATCTCGCAAACTGCCAACAGCCGACAATCTCTCCATATTCCAGGGCGGAAGCCTCAGTTGTGCACTTTTTATTATTTCTTCGAACGACCTATGATCTCATATTGCCAACGAAAGTTCAGATAACTTCATACAAGTAGTTCAGTATGCAGACGACACCACACTCATCACGACCACAACGAAGCACCGTCTCGAACAAAATATACGACGCCTAGAAGACCATTTGCGCGACCTCGAAAATTACTACAAATCGAATAGAATGAAAGTCAACCCAACGAAAACTCAGTTGATGGTGTGCGGAACCACATATTTGTTGAAAAATTTCCCGAAAATATCTCTGACATTTCAAGATACACACGTTGAAGAGAGCGACACAATTAAAATTCTGGACGTACACCTCGACAAACATCTGCAATCCACTAGGCACATAACAAACATTGTTCACAAATCTACCGGTATTCTTTCATGTATCAATCAGGCGATTCCATCATTACCCGAATCTACCCACAGACCGATTATCGACGCGTTCATAATATCAATACTATCGTATTGTATATCGATATATGGAACAACCGGGACTGTGCAAAAAGAACGCATTCAAAAGATGCTGAACTTTTGCGCCCGAGTACTGGCAAGAAAACGGAAATACGAACACATATCAGCGACTGGCGAGCGACTGGCAATGCCGACCGTCAATCAGCTGGTAACTAACAACACACGAAGACTTATACGAGGCATTATCAACACGAGACGACCCATTGGCATTGATAACACGTTCGAGCCAGCTGCCGAACATGACAAGAACATGCGACACAAAAGACGACTAACACCACCCAGGATGAACACAGATGCTGCAAAAAGAAGACTCAATTATGATGCGGCCAAATTCATGTGTAACTAATTATGTGCATAATATGTGTGTACGCGTACGATGTTCATATGTATGTGTGTGTGTGTGTGTGTATGTGCTTGTTTGTGTGTGAGTGTGGGGGTGTGTGTCTGCTTGCTTGCTTGTGTGTATGTTTGTTTATGTGTGCGTGTGCATCTGCTTGTGTGTTTGCGTGTGTGTAATTCAGTGCATTAGTGTGTGTTATATCAATATTGCAACGAAAAACACATATTATGTGATTGCAATAAACGCATTTATTATTATTATAATAATATAACACACACTGACACACACACTGACACACACACACTGACACACACACATTGACACACACACACACGCTAACACACTGACACACACTGAAACACACACACACACACACACACACACACACACACACACACACACACACACACACACACACACACTGACACACACACACTGACACACACTGACACACTGACACACACACACACACACACACACACACACACTGACACACACTGACACAAACTGACACACACACACACACACACACACACACACACACACACACACACTGACACACACACACACACACTGACACACACTGACACACTGACACACACACACACACACACACACACACACTGACACAAACTGACACACACACACACACACACACACACACACACACACACACTGAAACACACAAACACACACACAGCCTGACACACACATACACACACACTGACAAACATTACATTTACATTACATTACATTAGGTAGATATTTATATAGCGCCCTACACCTAGAGGGTCTCTAGGGCGCTGCACACGCGTACACACACATACACACACACAAACGCACACACACACACACACACACACACACACACACACACACACACACACAGAAACACACACACACACACACAAACACACACAGAAACACACATAGCCACACGCACGCAGAAAGTGAAAGGTAAAGAAAGAAGAGAGATAATTTATACCTTATAATCATCACTAATATAGACAATGTTCTCTAGAGTATAATACGATTTCACCATGAACAATTTCTTAGAGTGTTTTTAGAAAACAGGAATAGAAGTGATAGAACGTAGTGTTGGGGAGACCTTATTGTAAACACGGGGTCCTAAGATAGAGGGACAACGATTATAGTGAGTATGTCTAGAAGAAAAAGCAGGTTCCAGTAAGAGACGAGAATCATCAGTTGACCTAAGTGTACGATTATATTTCTTGAAGGATAAAAGTTCAAATAAGTACGAGGGCTTACGGAGAATAAGAGCGGAATGGATGATCAAACAGATGCGGTAGTCAATAAGCGCCCTCATAGGGCGAATAGGAAAACACACATAGCCTTAGGAACACACACATAGCCTTAGGAACACACACATAGCCAATAGGAACACACACATAGGAACACACACACACACACACGCCTTAATAGAAACACACACAGACACACACTGACACACACACATTACATTACATTAAGACATTGATATCGCGCTTTTCACCCGAGGGTCTCAAAAGCGCTCACACACACACACACACACACACTGACACACACTGACACATACACACTGACACACACTGACACACACACACACTGACACACGCAATAGCTGCATCTTGCAGAAGAGCAGGTATTCTCTAAGACAGCGTAGTTGTAGTAACACAGTATAGCGTGAGCTTTGGTCACAGAATCTAGCGTACAGTATACAGTATACAGTATACAGTATACAGTCTTTGAGTCAAAGCAGTCAGAAATTGACAAGACATTTATACTTTGCCAGTTAAACGATTGCAAAATGTGAAATTGCAATTGAATTTAATTTCGTTTGTAATTGAGTGTATTGTGCATTGTTGTTAGTTAACATAGTTTTCATTGATAAATAAGTATTTTTTGCACTTCTACACAATACATTACATTGCAGGGTGATATTTCTCACTCCTGTCATTCTGTCGGGACTGAATAACGCCGGAGAACGTGAGTCTCTTTAACAACATACACACACACACACATACACACACACACACACACACACAAGTACGACCACAAATGTGTCAATTGTACCGAAGCAGGCAAGCAGAACGTATCGCATCAAACATTTTCAACTCAGTACCGATTTTAATGGCAATTCAGTCGACGGTTATCAAGCGAACAGAAACAGATGAAACTACAAAAAACGATTGACCAAATATGAAGCATGCGAACACAAAAGTACGATGCCTTTACCCCAACTCATCACAGTAGCATAATTAAACATACAATCACTCAATAGTAAGATACCGGATATACGTTTGGACATTCAATCACATACATTACGATTCGATAATTTAATTCTCAGCGAGACATAGCTAAAACCTCATACACCGAGTCGACTATTGAGCATCCAGAATTATAAATTAATACGCTGCGACAGAGCAACGTCATCCTCCCAGCCTCAGGGATACGGAGGAGTTGCTAGTCTAATGAAAACGAACATACCCCACGAAATGATAAGCGTAGCCACGACGAACCATCGTAGTAACTTGGATGTTTTATGGGTTAAAACACTGAGCTCTGGTCTCTCGCTTGTCATAGGAAGCGTATACAGACCGCCTGTGTACGCTTCCTATGACAAGTTGAAGATGACCTAGACGACTTTGAGAAGCAATTGCAATATGTGATCTGTGAAGTGAAACATGACAAAATCATAACAGGGGGTGATTTCAATGCGTGTCTATTAAGATTGCAATTGCCTGCAATAAGACTGAGAAATATTGTGACCAACTACAGAATGCAACACCACTGTAACTACATATGCACATTCAAATAGTTTGCTCGATATTGTCGCTATTGGCGATGACGCACATTGTGTGAGCACTGAAGTGAAGCAATGTTTTTATGGTACTCCACATCATTTCACCATAGTTGATCTGCCACTCAAAACACGATAATTGCTGACAATGTTAAAACGACACGGACGAATCACCATCTCAATATCTATATATATAAAAGAGATCCTCTGTGTGTGTGTGTGTCTGTGTTTCTGTCCCACCCTCCTTGGTCCATTTTTCTGCAAGCTGGTACTCGGTAACCAATTGGTGTACCCGCTAACAATATACACCATTACGTTGGAAATTTTCTTGTCTACACGATAGGCTAAATTTTAAATTTTAAAAATAAAACTAGGAAACGTTATAGCGGTGAAAAGACAAAATTAACCCAGAAAAATGCGAAAATTTTGGTCAATATTCTGCCATCGAGTTCTCTCAAACCAAAAATGGTGCAGCAATACAGATTATACCACTGTAGATAATTTTTTGTTCTACTTGGTAGGTTATAATTCATATCCAAAAATTATATATAAAATATGTAAAAAGACAAAAATTCAGTTTACATGCAAAATTATGTTTAAACTCCAAGCGTCCGATTTTCTTTACTTTTTTCTCTATTTCTCAAAAACTAATTATCACACATAATTATATGATATGATATGATATGATATAATATGATATGATAATTATCACAGGCTTTCGACATCCAAAGATGCGATCGTGTCTCCTTCATGCTTTCCATTCCTCAACAACTCCAGAAACTCATGTGAGCTGCTCAAGCTGTAGTCACTCTGCACATATGGTCGTAGAATTTCGTTGAGTTTTTTGGCGACACTATAGGTTGCAGTTGGTATTTGTGAGATTATCGGTCTCAATGGATTGCCAGACTTGTGGGTTTTGACATTGCCGTACGCGGCAACTATTCCAGCAGGTAGACGGAATTGCGATGGGTAGCCCCTTGGGTGTTCTTTTCGCCAACTTTTTTATGGGAGCAGAGGAAGCAGAGGTGCTAAACAACAGCAAACCGTCCGTATATTGTCGCTACATCGACGATATATTCGTCAAAGTGCAGTCACCAGACGAGATAGAGAACCTGCAATCAGCACTTGAAAAAGAAACGTTGCTAAAACTCAACAAAGAATACGCACAAAATAATCGCTTGCCATTTCTCGATGTGCTGGTTCAATTGAATGGTGAACGAATAGACACCAGTGTCCACACCAAGCCTACCAACGCAGGCCTGTGCATGAGCGGCCGAAGCGAATGCCCAAACAGATACCGGCGAGCAACGATTTCTGCATACGTGCGACGTGCTCTGACACACTGTTCAACGTGGCAATCAACTCACAGTGAACTGGAGCGAGTTACGCAAGTCTACGTTAATAATGGTTACTGCAACACAGAAATATCAGACGTCATCGCAGAAACGCTGAATAATTTTTTCCAAAAAGATACATCGAATCGCCCAGACACAAAGAGCATTGAGCTCTATTACAAAAACGTATTTTCGACCTCGCACAGAGTGGATGAACGTGCGATGAAAAACATTGTCGAGAATAACGTGAAGGCCACTGAAGAAAACACTGTAGTGAAATTGATTATTTATTACAAAACGCAGAAAACGGCAAACTTGGTTCTCCGCAACAAACCAGAATGTGACAAGCCTGCGCAGCTGCAGCAGCATCACGTCGTTTACCAATTCACATGCAATGTTGAGGGGTGTGGACCTCAAAGATATATTGGTATGACGACGACGACGTTGTCGCGGCGGCTGACTTGCCACCTGAGCAACGGCGCCATCAAAAAACATTTCAGCTCGGCTCACAAACAAAAACGTGACACGTGAGGATATTGTTCGCGGTACTGAGGTGTTGGCGAAAACGACGCACGTCGACTGCGCCTGCTTGAAGCAGTGTACATCACCCAGCTGAGGCCATCAATAAACATTCAGCAGGAAGAAAATGGTGTACTTCCAACTCAGCGAGCCCCCCTATCTGAGCGAAACTCGACTCGCCCTTGCGACAGTCAGACGCCCGCACATCCGCTTGATGATAACACCTTGGCGTGATCCCTGGTCGCTAGCACCTAGGCGCGACTATAGTCATTGTATTTAAATATTCGCCCACATTTTTGTATAATTGTTTATATTCGTTGTGTATTGTATATCATGTGTTTTCATGAATTGCCCGAAGATGGAGTCAGTAAACTCCGAAACGTTACAGAATATAGGAACGCTTTTGAAGTGTTTGAGTCAAAGCGACCAGAAACTGGCAAGAGATTTAGAATCCACCAGGAAAAAGACTGCAAAATGCGAAATTGCAATTGACTTTAATCTCGTTTGTAAGCGCGAATATATATATATATATATATATATATATATATATATATATATATATATATATATATAAGAAATTATCTGTCTCCTGTGTGTGTATGTATGTGTAGGTATGTGTGTGTGTGTGTGCTTTTGTCTTTTATGTATGGAAATGTGATTTTCAGCGTATGTGCACCCGTCTGTCTTCTTTTTGTCTGTGTGTATGTGCATGTGTGTGTGTGTGTGTGTGTTGGTGTGTGATTGTGAATGTGTATGTCGTTTGCTTGAGTGCGTGTGTGCAGCGCCTTAGAGACCCTCTAGATGAAGGGCACTATATAATTATCTTAATGTAATGTAATATGTATGCTTGAATATGAGATGACATAATTGCGCAGGCTCAATGGTATAGATCATCTTGCGCGGGCTCAATGGTTCCTGAGCCACTGAGTTTACTTTTTTTCTTTTTAAATTTGTATTCGTTTTCTTTTATGAATTCAATATATATGTTACTTTATTAATAGCTCCGCACAACAGGCGGGCGGGATTTAATGCTAGTGTATATATATATACATTGATTGACTGAAATTGTACTGAAAAGCCAACTTATTGAAGTACTATAAAGCAATTTACTTTACTTTACTTTAGACACACAAACACACACACGCTGGCACACACACACACGCTAATACACTCACCCACACACTGACACACACACACACACACACACACTTACACACACACACACACACGCTGACACACACACACTATACTATTTGTAATATTTATTAATGATATCGAGGAGATAGTACCGAAAAGTGTTTATATGAGCATGCTCGCCGATGATTTAAAATTACAAAAGGATATAACCGGCTTAGAGGACTGCATTATCATGCAAACATGTGTGGACAATTTATCAAGATGGAGTGAGGAGTGGCAAATGCCTTTCAATACAAATAAATGTCATGTTCTGCGATTTGGACAAGGAAAGAGAAGACCACATTGGAACTACAAGATACGAGATATTACATTGCAAGCAGCAAACAAGGAAAAAGATTTGGCAGTCGAAATAAATAATGTTCTGTCCCCGGAAAATCATATATCCAGCATCGTTAAGAAAACAAACAGCAAGATAGCAAACATGAAAGCGGCTTTTTCATACATTGACGAAAACATGCTAGGAAAATTAATAAAATCAACTATAAGACCTACAATAGAATACGCCGCAGTCATTTGGAACCCACATTTGAAAAATCACAAGAATAAATTGGAAAAAGTACAAAGATCGGCCACAATAATTTTGAGCAGCATCCGAGACTTATCTTAAAACAGATTGAGTAAATTATGTCTATGGACATTGCAGGAAAGGCGAAAAAGAGGGGATTTAATTGCAATCTATAAATATCTTTCGAAAAAAGAAGCGGTACAAAATCAAGATTTATTCGAATTGGCAAAATCAAAAAGAGGTCACAAATTTGGTCTACAGAAACGAAGAATAAAAAGAGACGTTAAAAAATTTAGTACCCCCAATAGGGCGATAGATGATCGGAACAAGCTACCAGAGGAGATCGTAAAAAAACAATGCAATCATTCAAAATGAAATATGATACTTGGAAGGCAGAAGTCACGAGTCTTTGAGTCATTCCTGCGGAGTCAACTAGGTAAGAATAGCTAGGTAAGAACACACATGTACGTTGTACTTCTCGGCTTGTAGACCACATATAGCCGGGAAAATTGCATGCGATTCATGTGAACTTCAATGTGGACCGTCGTTATTTTACTTGTTGGACTCACATGACCGCTACACGATTCATTGTCAAATTGCCATTTCCTGATGTGTTGCTTCAGCTAGTGATTAATCCGGCAATTTCAGGAGCGAGATTAATAGTACGACAAATATCACATTGACCACATCGTTCACATTGCTTCGACATTGCATTTGAAAAACGACCATTAATACGAGAAGCATGAGGCATGCACACAACAACTGGCATTAAAATCTACTGACACATTTGCAACTGTCTTGTTCAATCTAATGTTGAGCAAATTATACTTGTAAATTGTGCCAACAATCTGAAAATTGAACATTTGTTATTAAATAAATTATATTATATTTATTTTGACAGTGATTTGATATGATATTGTTTTGACAGCTAAGATCAATGAGGATGGACGGTCATCCGCTTCAAGTACGTTACTGTTGAACTTGCGCAATGATTTGTAATATTCTTTTTTGCCAATTAAATGCATCCCATGATGAAAATAACTCACCGATTAAAAGAAATGATCGAATTTTTGCCAAATCTGATTAAGCAAATATTGGAGCAAATGGTCGGCTAAATTGTGTTCACAAGATAATCACTGTATAAATGGCTAAGCTCCTAATTTAAGTTGGTTGTGTGAGTAAAGTTGGTCATGATTTTGCTTGTTTTGATAGATCTGTTAGTTGGCGATTTTAGCGACGACATGACGCGCACTTTAATAAACAATCCACGGGAAAATGACAACCTGCAGGTCAGCTCTTGATTTTAAACCTTCTTATTTTCTTATTGAAATGGAAGGAATTGTTAATTAGAGGCAAGAAAGAATTATCATATATAAATAAGAACATATAAGTGTATGTGCTGTATAACTCAGAATATATTATTAGTATTATTGTAATAATTACTTACAGGCGAATCCAATTGCATTATGAATTCATTGACAAACATGATATTGTATATCTATATATATATATATATATATATATATATATATATATATTTGAAGTTTTCGACAGATATGAAGAAAGAAAAGAAAACACAAATGACTGCCACTCTTTGTCAAACGTTTCGGTCTTGAGACCTTCGACCTTCTTCGTTCGACCTTTCGGTCTTGAGACGTTTGACAAAGAGTGGCAGTCATTTGTGTTTTCTTTTCTTTCTTCATATATATATATATATATATATATATATACTAGCATTAAAACCCGCCCGTTGTGCGGAACAATTCTTAAAATGAAATTCATGTTTAATTCATAAAAAATATGGAAAAATTAAATATGAAAAAGGGCATACTCATAATATTGTAATCAATTGAAAAGACTAAGTTTAATCATTTTTTCTTTTTTTGACAAAATATTATTCCTCAATCCGCCTCATATATGAACCTGCCCGTCGAGCGGAATAATTTAGAACACAAACACGTAACAAAAAATGAAAATGCTAGCATGTAAGCCCGCCCGTCGTGCGGAACAATTCATACTATTAAATTTGTATTCAATTCATAAGATAAAAGGAATATGAATTATAAATGAATGGAGTAAACCCATATAAAGTCTAAATTTCTATATTTTTATATTATTTTGACAAAATAGTTTGCCTAAATCGCCTCATATTTAGACCTGCCCGTCGTGCTGAATAATTCAGAACTCAGATTCAAAACAATGAAAAATGACCAAACTTTTGTATCATAATGTTTTCAAAATATATTTATAACTTAATATCACCATCTAGCATCAAAACCCGCCCTTTGTGCAGAACAATAAATAAAGTAAAATGAATATTGAATTAATAAAAAATGATTAGAAATAAAAAAAGAAAAAGTAAACCCATAAAAAGTCTTAAAGAATAGAAAAGTCTAAATATGAATGTTTTATTTTAGATGTGGCAAAATGTTTTCCCTCGAACTGCCTCGTATTTAAACCCGCCCGTCGTGCGGAACTATAAATAAAATATAATGAATCAAAAAGCAAAAAGCTTATCCAATAGGAAAATATAAATTTGTAAATTCTTGTTTTAATTATTGACGAAGTTTTTGTCCTCAACACTGCTCAAATTCACACCCATCCTTCGTGTGTAGTAATTCAGAAGTGTAACACTATCAAAACAATGAAACTTTCTCTCATCTCTATAATTCCAGATTAATGCGTCCGCTAAAACAGCATATTCATATAGTTGGCATTGCATGATATTAAAACCCATATCCTTATGCAACTTAAGCTTATGCAACTTGAAATTAAACCAATTAAATTATACAGTAAAATTCAGTAGTTTACTTTGTTCCCAGTAGTATTTTACCCGCCCGTCGGGCGGAACAATTCATGTGTAAATATTGAGGACAATATTATTATTATTATTATTATTAATTACAGGCAAATCCAGTAGCATGGGAAGAGTGCAAGCACTATTACCACCCTAAGGTGGCCCCATGTACCGGAAGCGCCCAAAAGATTCAGAGATAAAGAGAGTTCGAAAAGAAAAAAGTCTAGAAATAAAGTTGGAAAGAAAATAATGAATAAATAACAATAAATAATAAACCATCAACCGATAACAATCCATAATGTCACTCCGCCCACGTTCCTCAATAAATAATAACAATCAACAATAAATATGTGATTCAGTAAATAACAGCCATCAATAAATAAGAATAAATATTAATAAATAAGTAATAAATAACAATCAAGAACAATAAATATGATTCAATAAGAAACATCCAACAATAAATATAAATATGATTCAATAATTCACAACACAAATAAATATGATTCAAAAAAGCCTAAAGCCTTTCTATTCAGTATAGTGTAGCATTAATTAAGCTGTACCCAATAAAACCACACCATCCAAGCTTGGAGCTAATATGATGCATTCTTGATTGTGATTGGGCTTCAGTGAAATTTAATCGGTGTATATTCCTGTGTAATCGCAAGTGCGCATAATAGCTGTCAAATTGGTAATATGTGCTTTTGACTTTACACCGCCGTAACTTCCTTCAGATACACTTGTGAAAATTACAAATTATACCGTATTGTAGAAAACAAGATTTCTAGCACGATGGTATAATTTATTTTAATGTGTGACAAATAGTTACTGAGAAATAGTAGAGAAATGAATAAATTTTAGACGCCCGGTGTTCAAGTGTAATTTTGGATGTATTTGAGAATTTTGCCAATTTTACACGTTTTTTGTATCATTTGTGGGTATGAATTATAACTTTTCTTGTAGAACACAAAATTATCTACACAATAGTATAATTTTTATAGCTGTACCATTGCTGGCTTATGAGGAATAGATAGCGGAATATTGACCAAAATATTCACGTTTTTTGTGCTAATTTTGCCTTTTTGACTTTGTCATTTACACTTCACACCGCCGTAACTTTTTTTTAATACACTTTGAAAAAATAAAAATTATACCGTGTTGTAGAAAACAAAATTCCCAGCATGATGGTATTATTTATTTAGATGTGTGACAATTAGTTTTTGAGAAATAGAGAAAAAAGTATAGAAAATCGGACGCGTGGAGTTTAAATAAAATTTTGAATGTAGATTGAATTTTTTTCCATTTTACATGTTTTATATTCCATTTTTGGGTATAAATTATAATTTGTTGAGTGAAACAAAAAATTGTCTACACATTGGTATAATTTGTATAGTTGTACCATTGCTGGTTTAGGAAGAGTAGTCTACAGAAAATTGACCAAAATGTTCGCATTTTTCAGGGTTCATTTTGTCTTTTCACCGCTATAACTTTTTTTGGTTTAGTTTTAAAAATTAAAAATTTAACCTACAGTGTAGACAAGAAAATTTCTAACATGATGGTATGGATTGTTAGAGGGTACGCGGCGTACCTTCTCAATGAAAAAAACCTAAACCACCGGACCCGGATGCACTTTCAAACAGTATCCTGAGGTATTTATTGATAAATATTCTTGTTTTTTATACTATTATCAAATTTTCTTTGAAATAAGACACGTATAGATGTACAAAACATCAATTTAACTCATTTCTATGTACTAAAATCTAACATCCGATGACAATTGGGGCTAATTCTAAAAAAAAACAAAAAAAACAAAACAACCTAAAAAAACATGTTTTTTTGCAAAAAAAAACGCAACCAAAAAAACGTTTTTTTGCATCACTAGGTACGCCTAGTGGTGGCCGAATAGGAGCTGATAGAAAATGGACCAAGGAGGTTGGGACAGACACACAGACACACACACACACACACAGAGGATCTCTTTTATATATATATATATATATGTGTGTGTGTGTGTGTGTTTCTGTAACAATGAAATATAGAACAAACGGGAGACATTGCAATTTGGACGAAAATGAATGCAATTCTACTTCAGCAAGACACATGAATTAATTTATATAAATTTCAATGATTATACAGCCAATGAAACACAATATCAAGTCAACTGCGCTTGCGTGAATTTTTTTTAACTACAGAAAAACTAGACTTTTTTGCTACACAACATTTGTTTCAATTCCAATGCACATGTGCATGTGCGTAATTCCTGCCAATTATTTTGTGGGTTATTTTATCTCTGAGCGAAATATGTATTTATCAACGCATTTTTGTTTATCCATTTTTGTGGTATTAAATTATCATCATTTTCGTGTTAATAAATTAACAGCGAAAATTAAAAGCATTTTTAATGTGGCGCATAAATAAATGTGTAGGAAAAATGATAAGCTGCTAATGATAAAAATGAGCAGAAATTTAAGAGACCTTGATAAACAGAGAAGTAGACAAAACAACACGAGTGACTATAGTTGACTGATATGACTATGTGTGTCGCTCGCATGTGAAAATTGTTTGCTTAAATGTGTCGCTTAAGCTTTCCAGCTCCCAACAGTCAGATATTATCAGTGTGTGCGATGATTTCATTGACTTTTATGTCAATACATTAGATTACATTACATTACATACATTATTTAAGATGTTTTGGTACTGTGCTTAATGTTGGACTAATCAGATATGAGACCAGACTAGGTAAATCTGACAATAAAATGGACTTATTAACCATTCCTATTTTTATATCCATTTTAAACCTTTTATATCATTTTTGCTACATTACTGTAGCGTTGCCCAAGCAACCAACTGGAACAACACGTATATTACAACAGAACCTCACACTACAACTGCCCTAACCTGACTAAAGCCTAGAATCAATATCGTTACCTGGTCAGCTCGCCAAAAGGGCGTAGCCGACGTCAAATCACACAACAATCGTACGATAATCAGCTGATCACAATCACACTGTAGCCTCTACATATTGAGCCCATTGCGCCATAATTATCACAAATATATATATATATACCATTTTGTCGACACTACAATTACCCCCTTACATAAATTCAAACTACATATCTGACATCACATAATCGTTGAATCTACGGGGGTGTCGGCGAATGCGTCCTCGCGATGATGGCGGAAGATCTGGCGCTGGCTGCGGCGGCTCCATGATCTCGGCCGCACCGGTGGCATCCGTCGACGCGTCCTCGGCGGATCCGTCGACGCGTCCTCGGCGGATCCGTCGACTCGTCCTCGGCGGACCCGGCGTCGGCCTGTCGTCGTCTGTCATCATCGGCGTGCCTGTCGTCCGCGTCTCCATTCGTGACAACAGCGAAATCTTCCGGTGGCCACCGAAGAACGTCGTCCGTCGTCGTCACGTCACCGTCGCGATGAGCGTCGCATTCCGTCTTGGCCAGATGGGCAGGATTCCTGACGGACCCGTCCTCCAACCGGAACGATGATCCCCGACGAGCCTGTGATGTGTGATGGTCTGTGGCTGTCCAAACCTGCGTGCTGTCTTTGATAGATGACCTTGTACACGTACAAAGACTCGATCTCCCGGCTTCAGTTGCGTATCTCGGGCCGCCTGACGACGATTGTAGTTGCGACAGTTGCGTCGTTGCTGTCGAGTCACCCTCTGCCGTACTTCGTCCAGACGTTAAGACTTCTCTGTCATCGGTCTCTGTCTCTGTTCCAGTCGCCGTAGAGGAATCGACACCGGTGACGCGTCCGGCTTGAGCTGAATCTTATGACAAAACGCAGCGATTGCAGGCAGTTGCTTGTCGTGCGATTCTGCCGCTACTTTCGCCACAATGCCGCCGCCCGGGTGAATAGACAGGTCCAGATCTGCCAGCGTAGCGAGGCCCAACAGTCCTTCCGATGACGGGGTGTCGATAACGTAAAAAGTCGTCGATGCAGTGTGACCCCTTACCGTGACGTCGGCGCACATTGTACCGATGACGTTTATCGGCCGACGACCCACGCCGAACAACCGGGTGTCTGTAGGCAACACGGCGGAGCCCTTGAAGTGCGTCCTCGCCAGCGGCAGGCTCAGCACCGACACGCTGGCGCCAGTGTCCACTTGTAGTTCGACGTTGGCGCTTTTTGCCAATGTTCACTCGAATGAGGACGTCGCACATCAACTTGCTGGTGTGTACCTGCTCGCAAGTAAGAATCGTCAACTCTTTGACGTTTTTAGGCTTCGATGGAGCCTTCTTGGATCTACACATTTTGGCCCAGTGACCTTGACGGCCACAGTTATTGCACGCGCTGGTGCGGGCCGGACAGAAGTCGGTTCTCGGAGAATCATGTTGTCGACCGCTCTGCGAGCATGTCATCCTGCGGTGTGGAGGAGCTGTGCGCGTCGGTGGCTTTGGTAGCACCTGCTGTACCACTTCGGCTGTGGCGCCGGCTTCTGGTCGCATGCGGCGCGCCTCGTGTCTGGAGCTCTCGAACGCTTGCGCCTGCGACAAAACTGAGTCCAACGTTAATTTCGGATCTTGCAGAAACCTTTCCCGTAGCGCCGGATGAATGGTTGACTCTACCACCATGTCGCGAATCATTTCAGCTTCCAGTGAGCCGAGGTTGCAGTTTACCCCCAGTGTTCTCAGCGCTGCTACGTACTCCGCAGTACTTTCGTGTGATGCTTGGCGTCGCTGGCGGAAGGCGTATCTTTCCGCAATGACGTTGACCTGCGGTCTGTAGAAACAATCAAGCTTGCGAATGGCGTGCGCGGAGTCATCTTCCCCTTCGATCTTCTGCAGTGGCGGCAGTGAAATGAAGACTCGTTGCGCCTCCGTCCCACCATATGCAAGAATATAGTTCTAGTTCAAGAATATAGTGCGAACCGCCATTATACCCATGACATACCCGGTCGCCCTGGACTGGGAAGGAATGCTGGTGATGTTGGAACGCCCTCCATATTCATGTGTTATTACACAATTCAGAAATACCCAATTAACCCTCGTCGCCAAATTATGTAGCGTCGCCCAAGCAACCAACTGGAACAACACGTATATTACAACAGAACCTCACACTACAACTGCCCTAACCTGACTAAAGCCTAGAATCAATATCCTTACCTGGTCAGCTCGCCAAAAGGGCGTAGCCGACGTCAAATCACACAACAATCGTACGATAATCAGCTGATCACAATCACACTGTAGCCTCTACATATTGAGCCCATTGCGCCATAATTGTCACAAATATATATATACCATTTTGTCGACACTACAATTACGTCTCGCCCATTGAGTCTAGATTTTAATCCAAAATTTTACTCCATATTTTTCAAGGCAGGTTTAGTGGTCAGAGATTTTCAGGGTAAAAAAACTCAGTCCGCCAAAGTTTTATTTATCCATAAAAGCATGCTATATTTCAGCATTGTTGAAAAATACTCAACCATATGAAATATTGAGCTCCCAAATCATCAGATATGCACAGTACACATAGAGAAGCGCATATCTAAGCTTCGTTCTTTCACTAGCTGGTTCTATATTATCGTGATTCAGTTTCGCTCACCATTGTTTACATTTATTCGCCATCCTTAATATAATTTCGCTTTAACACCTGGACATTTTCAAATTCAAACTCAAATATGTATTTATACAGCGCACGTGGCCACAGACGCGAGATCAAGAAAACCATGACATACACATGCTCAAAGTGACAATCAAAATGAGAAAATTCACATTCAATAGCTTAAGAAACACATACTAAAACAAGATAAAATTCATAGAAGAGTGGATATGTACAAACAAATTGACATGAAAATATCAACAGAAAAACAGGTCTGTATATCAATGAGATAGAATTGATGAAGAGGAAGAGGGAGATAGACCAAGCATTTTAAAAGAGGAATAAGGAGAGAAGGATGAAATAGCAGAAATAAGAAGGGATTTATTAAACCGGCAGCCCACTCCACCACCAGAAGATTTAGAATTAGCTCTAGCCTTATGGAAGAAGGAGTATTCAAAAGGACGTTGGATGCAAATGAAGGAACGTCAGACACAAGGAGTCATGTCTCGACCATGCAAAGGATGGATAGTTAATAATGGGAGCAAATAAGTGAAATATGATATAAGTCTTGTTGTACCAGGAGCGGGTATTAATAGATAATCGGAATATGAGGGAGAACAGGTGAGCAGGGTTGAGAAGGTGCGGAATGGTGAGAGATTATGCTGGTGTGGTCATGCAAAGGAATTGAGACTGGAACTAGACGTAGCAGTGCGCTGCTGAAGATAGCTACGAACGGCAAGAAAAGATAAGCAGGAAGGGGAGTGAGAATGATGACGGCCTGTGGACGCCGTTATGACACTTTTCAGGTGCTAATCGGTCACAGACATTTGACATGTGAGGGCCAGCGCAGTGACCACACACGACTTCGCGCGTACAGTGACCATCCTTGTGTCCCAGGCCAGCGCATCTACCACAGTAGACCAGCCAAAATCTGTCGTACACTGGGCAGCAACGCAGATTGGCACAGCCGGTCGCCAGCTCTCCTCAACAGCGCTCGCACGAACATGAACACAGTTAAGACGGTTTGAGAAATATTGTGTCTGGGGCGGGTGTAGAAAAGAAGACCAAGTTTAATCTCAGGCACTGATGAGAGGTGTGATGAAGCGATCGGACGGTATATCATGTGGGATATTTGCCATGGTAATCTTGGGCCGAATAGAAGCATTGACAGGTAAGTAAACGTCAATATCGATCAGTCACTTGGTCAATCACTCGGTCAATCACTCGGTCAGTCACTGGGTCAGTCACTCGGTCAATCACTCGATCAGTCACTCGATCAGTCACTCGATCAGTCACTTGGTCAGTCATATTTTCCGCTGTTCATTTGGTGTCAGCTTCTTGCTTGTTTATTGCAGCGAATAACATCGGTTCATCGGAACATCGTCGGTTAATACAGAGGCTCCCAAACTTTACCATGCTAAGGACCCCCAGGTATTCAAGTCCCATCCGAGGACCCCCAGCCAATCACAAGTTACTATTACCATACCAAGGTACCCATTATATGATTACAATGCAGTAAATTTACTATTTGCATATTCCTGCACGAAGAAAGTCTTAAAATAAACATTTGAAATATTTTCAATATTTTTTAATCGTTTTAAATTCAATACAAAGTAAAATTGGTAGAAACAGCCACAATAGATAGATAATTACAGCATGAAATGTCACTACAGATAACCAAAAAAACGAAATACCTTCATCAAAAAAGTCCAGAATTATACATAAAAGCTATCAAACATATCTTCTTAAGTGGGCTGGATGAGCTTGATGGCTCCTACACAGTTGATCAATGCGGGGTTTGATGTCACCAAAGTGAAAGAAAACAGGTACCTTCTTTCCTCTCTCCTAAGGTTGGCGGGAGAAGTAGCGGACCCCCTAGGCCCTTCTCAGGGACCCCCAGTGGTCCGGGGACCACAGTTTGGGAACCTCTGGGTTAATATACCCCTTCCCCATGCCAATGCTTTTTTGACCAAGCATGAATAAGTCAAATAAGTAGAAATAAATGCAATAGTTTGATAAAAAAGTAAATTATAATGTAAATGATAGGAGTATGGTATATTGACAGCAAATTATCTGGGTGAATCTGTACATTCTCTGTGTGTTTATTTGCACATTTATCTGTGCAATAGCTGTGTTTATTTGCATGTAGGAATGTTTCTACAGTTAACAGGCATGATTACGCATACTGCACTCAGGCATGAAGTAGACACCCACACAGGCACAGGTTAACTGGTTGTATTATGTTTCCATCAAACACTCATGCACACACACACACACACACAGAGATAGAAAGAGAGACGCACAAAACCCGACCATACACAGCAGGGCAGCGCACACTACGGTTCCAGCGCACCTAAATTGAACTTAGTGGGATATATTTATTTCTTGTTTATGCTGATAATTATCAACAAATCGCTGCTTGAGGTGTGTTTGAAGTAGCCGAATTTTCACACGTATCCTTGACGACGTCTATGTCTGCTTAATGCTCAATTTTGAAAGTCATGCTTTTTGAAAATATTGACCTTCAGATCACATATCTCATCTCTTATCCTCATTTACCCAATTTAACACCGAATTTATGTATTTTATCTGCCAAAAATTATCAAAAACCGTGTTCAAGTCATCTAATGAAAAAAATAATAAATATAAGTAACCTAGAGATGAAAGGGCAGCCTAAAAGCAGAAAAAGTAATCTAACGATGAAAAAGTAACATTGATAACCTGATGTAACATTGATAACATTGTAACAAAGTAACATTGATACAATTGTAACAAACAATGAACATTGTAACAAAGTAACATTGAAATAACAAAGTAACATGGGGTCATGTTATCTTATAAAAAGTGACCTATAGGTGAAAATGTGACTTTGTTAACTTTTGAAATCCCTAGTGATTTTATTCACTTGCGCATCGTAGTTGTGAAATTGCATTTCAAATGGTTTTCATATGATGGTGCGATAGAACCACAATCACCGCACAATGCAACTTTTGATACCTGAATGGTAGTGGGTCGTTTGAAAACCGTCAATTTCCGAATTACTCGATTTCATGTACAGTACTTGTGTTACAGAGCACAAATGCATTTCACTGCATGCACATTATCCTGAATTACGTGCATGCTTGTGTGTTTGTAAATACTAAACGAACTAGCTATAGTTTGTCTTGAAATGCATGTTTTGATCATGATTTTGGCGCAAAAAAAATCCGTTGATTTTCATATACTCATACACATAATCCACATAAATTATATATTCAACATAACACAAATTTGTATGCAACTTTTATTGCGTTTGTTGAAACACAATAATAAATGAATACATTAAATCGCCCCGAATTTCAGCTATAAAATTTGAAAAGTGTGTAAATCAAACGAACTTCTCTAATTGAAGAATTGCCAGTAATTAGAAAATAAATATATATTTGGCGAGATAAAGTTTCACATCATATAACTTTTACTCGTCAAGTTCCATTACTCATTTTCCACGCTGAGATCGATATTCCCCTGCAATAGAGAAATTGCATTTTATTATTGAAATAACAGTATTAATAGGAGACATTTTTTTGAGCATTCCGTATTGCACGTTCAAAGACGTTTTGTTATGCTAGCAACATCAACAACATATATTTGTTAAGGTGCATTTTAATGACATAGGCGCGATATCAAACATATCAGATGAGGTTAAGTTGATAAGATGTAGAATAGAACACATCAAATAGCAAGACAGACAAAATAGATAAATGTTCTCAATTTCCGTCAATAATGTTAATATCTGCTGAATTCATTTTCCTGTTCATATGTACCCCAGTCCTCCAGTCTATCTGGAGGAGCTGTTCGTGTCAGTCTCATATAATCTTAACACTCGATCATTTAATGCTCTTCCAGAACCACGAGCAGTTTCCCAATCATCATGGTCTTCCTGATTGTTCCAATACATTGCCCCCCGTCTGTATAATAAACTTCCCCGTTCAATTTCATCTTCTAGTCCCTATAAACCTTTCAGCGGCAAACTATATAAACATCTTTAGTATATGTACATGGATCCGCGAGCCCACCAATATTTACCATTATTCTACCGTTCATGAGTTGTGTGTGACTGGTGTGTGTTATTCCGCTGTGAGTCCATGTTTTTCATGATTCATTTTAATTTGTGTGTACCTTGTGTATATTGTATGCTTTATTCATGTCAATAATTTGTTGTATGAAAGTGGCAATACATTTATCTCTGTGATTTAATCTATGAGCAAAGTTAGACCCGATTCACACTCCTTGGATTAAGCTATATTTTAGTATATCTTGCTATATTTTAGGGACAACATTCTACATTCAGTAATATAATATATTTATAAGAATTCTGATATATTGTAAAATTTAGAATATTGTGTGAGTGAGCGCAGTTCGATGAGTCATCGCATTGGGGGGTCGATAAACCCGTTGAACCAAAGCTCGTGACAAAGGGGGTTTTGGTCTGCGTCTGAAGGACGTTGACGACAGTATCTATTGGAATGTGTTCGAGTGTGTACGTGCGTGTTGTGAGTCCATTGGACCAGTGTCGTTGTCTTACCTGCGTTTGCTATTGAGTTCAGAATATATGACGTGTCTCGGTTAACCATTGACTACAACTTGAACAAATATTATACAGAAATGAATATTTCAGGAGATTCGATCATTTATTATCAAATAAATGGGATGATGGAAGATGAAAATGTGACTGCAGCTCACAATTGCACGCAGCAGCGAATATATACATGCTAACACGTGTGTGGTTTCCGCAGCTCATGATTGTCGATTAGATACTCCCAATGCTGAATATAAACATATACATGTTTTATATTTACCAATGTTAACAAAAGATTCCGGGTAGACGTTTTGGGTAGGGGGTTGATCTGCAAATCAAAAATGATAGACAACTCAGTGAATAAGACTTGAGCTGGAGTAAATTTGTATTTTCACTTGAAAAGCACCACTTTTAAATATTGTTGAACTTTACTTGGTAACATCTGGGGTTCATATCATGATATGATTGTACATCTGTGTATTTTGATGGCTCATTTATAAACAGTATTGCCACGATATTACACTCTGCACTCTGCTTTGCTCAAACACCGTGCTGTTAATAAGTTCTGAGCTGTTTAGCAATAAAATGAAGGCACTGCTGGAGTCATGCGGGATGGATGCTAACATGTTAACACCTGCCAAAGCAGTTGAGATCGACAATGGCACAACCTGGAATAAAGGATGTCTCATCACACAGTTGCTCTGCAGCGCCGATCATCGTGGCCGATCATCGTGGCACCTTCTCAGTTCAATCATGAGTGCAGAAGGACGACCAGACAGTGATATAGCGGAGAGCAAGTCTCCGAACAGTTTGACTATGTGTGTGTGTGTGTGTCTAAGTAAGTAAGTAAGTAAGTAAACGTGTATTGCCATACGAGTATACAAACACATGATAAAACAAAGTATAGCAATATTGGCAAGAGTTCATCGAGCCAAAGCTCTTAGATGAACACATACAGTTTCCAAAAGGTAAATGACAGTTTCAAAAATATGATCTTCTACAACATTTTCACAATTTGCACGCACGATACTGCAAGAATGTCAACACTGTCAGCAGACAATTACACAAGATTGATACACTGAACAATTTCAACAATCGACACGAGGGGGAAACAGCGGAATATGTGACAATAGTATACGCCAAGTGTTACTTCAATGCAGACAACAAACATGAAAGTGTTCAAGCAACATTGGTTTCATTTCTTTGTTTCAAAAAGAAATGTTTTTTATGTTGATCTTAAATGTTGAAAGGCTTGAATTCAGCAAGCTCTTACAGTCCGAAGGAAGTGTGTTGAATGCATTTGGACCAAAACAAAAGACGCTATTTTTGAAGAGTGTCGTTCTAAACACAGGACATACCAAGTCCCTGTAAGCGCTCCTGTTGCTCTTATTTTCCAAATAATGGAAAAAGAGATCTCGCCTAAAATGTTTATAAATAGTTAACAGTGTGAAATACTTGTGCACATAATCAAACTTTAGTATTTTGTGTGTGGTATACAATTCTGCAGTGCTGTCAATTTTTTTCAGAAAGAACATACAGCGCATAAACTTGTTTTGTAATTTAGAAATTTGTCTTCCAAATGACGGCCAAGTGCAGGCCCAAGCCGAAACGCAGTAAATCATCCGGGAATAAAATAAAGTATAATAGATACTGATCATTGCTGTAGGCGTTGAGTTGAAACGAATTCTGTAAAGGATGCCAAGCATTTTGGAAAGTGTGAGACATACGTGATTGATATGGGAAGCCCAATTTAAGTGTTCCCATGATACCCAAAAATTTCCTGGATTTTACACATTCTATTGTCTGGCCATTCAATGTTATTGCAGGAATTGAGAACTTCATTGATCTGTTCTTAAATAAGATGCATTTCGTTTTGCTCGTGTTCAGATTCAGGTCGTTTGCACATATCCAAGAGTTTACTTTTATCAATTCCACTGTTAATTTGGCATGTAGAGCAAGTCCTTATCAGAAAGGAATAGGGTGGTGTCATCAGCATACATTGTATATTTAATTTCCGAACTAGCATTTACAATATCATTAACATATATCAGAAAGAGAACTGGACCTAGAACTGATCCCTGTGGAACGCCTCTAGTTTTCTGCTTCATCGATGAGTACATGTTATTACAGTAGACCGTCTGATTTCGAGAGCTGAGGTAACTTTGAAACAGCGCGTGGGCTGTGCCTCTTATACCCATATTTTTCAGCTTGTCAAGTAATATTCTATGGTTTAATGAGTCATATGCTTTGGACAAGTCCATAAACACCCCCATAGCATGTGTTTTCTTCTCTAAACTGGTGTAGACGTAGTCCAAAAATTGCATGACAGCAGTTTCAGTCGAGTAATTTGTTCTAAATCCATGTTGATAATCGGTGATGAAATAATTTCTTTACAAATATTCCACTAGTCGGTTACATATTATTTTCTCAAACACCTTATTTAATGCCGGTAAGATAGATATAGGTGTGATACATTTTTGGTTGCCACTTTTATGGATTGGGATGACTTTGGCTGTTTTGAGCCGTTCCGGAAATATACTTTTAGTGAGACAGTTATTGATGATGTACTTTAGAGGCTCTGATATGAATTCGGCAACGTTACACAAAAGCTTGGCAGGTAACCGTGTAATTCCAGTACAACCAGATTCATGGTCGAGTCGTCGGCGACTAAACCGGCTCCCCCACTGTTCTGCAGTGAGGAGGGTGGCTAGACACCCGACAGGAAAAAAACAAAACCTGTTTCAAGGGCGGATGAGCTATCTGATAGCCAACGGCCATCTAGCATGTTCCAGTTTGCAAACGTGTTTTCATTTTTCTATTTGTGCCTACTCCCTGCTCGCTGTGATGTTCCTGTCGGTTGTCTTTTTCGCGCCTGTGTATAAATATGTGCGCTATATTAAATATATGTTGTTGTTGTTGTTGTTGTTGTTATCTCGTCAATTCCAGTAGCATATGATTTCAATGTTTTTATTACTTTTCTCACTTCCGCTGTGCTTGTTGGCGCCAAATACATTGAGAACGATGGTGGTTCCGGCAGGTACTTTTTGAAATTTTCATTCATGCATTTAGCAGTATTTTCACCTATGAAGTGATTATTAAATGACTATGGAACATTGTCACACGGAGGATCAAAACTTATATCGATACGAGCTTTGTCATGAGTCCTTCCCAGCAATGAATTGATAACTTTCCAATGCTTTTTGGAGTCGCCTTGACTATCAGACAAAACATTTTTGTGGTACAAATTTTTTGCATGTCGGAGCACTGATGTCAACTTATTTCTGTAGCGTTTATAAACGTTGCCGTATGTGATAGGCCATTTTTTTGAGAGCGATTCTAAGCGGTGTTTTTCCTTGATGGATCGTTTCAATGCCGGCGTAAGATATGGAGTCAAGTTTCGTTTCCTATGTGGATTTTTCCTCACGATCGGAAAATTCATTTTGAATAATTCAGATATTTTTGTGTGAAATATGTTATAAGCGGTGTTAGGACACGCAACATCATATACAAATTCCCAATTGACGTGTTCCAGCTGATTCCTGAAGCACTCTAAATGTTCCGGTATTAAGAGTCTAGTCAATATAGGATCAGGCTTAGCAGGAAGAACTGGTAGCTGAAAGTGTGACAGCGTAGGATAGTGGTCTGTTATATCTGTTGTGATTATGTAATTACATATGTTTTCTTCAAACAGGGTTGACCACACGTGGTCTAGGATCGTAGCCGAAGTATCAGTTATTCTAGTCGGTAGGTCCACCATCGGTGAACAAGAGTATGAATACATTAAGTTAGTAAATTCTGCTACATGTTTATCGTTGGTCTGCGATAGGTTCAGGTTTAAATCCCCCGAACACGCATACTCCGTCCAACTTTTTGTTTGAGAAAATTTCATGTAGTAGATCGTTCATGGCATCAATAAATTGTTCCCTACACCCACTGGGTGGTCTGTAAACACATAGAAAAATGTATGTTTTTTGGTCGATAGACACTTCAGCAGCAATCGTTTCAATGAACTTTTCCGAGATTGTGAGATGAGCTACACAATTCGATGAATGACTTTTGGACACATACAGGGCTACTCCACCGCCGTGCACGTTTCTACAATTATTGTACATGTGATAACCAGGCAACTCATAAAGAGGTGTCAAGTGCGGTTCCATGCGTGTCTCAGTTAACCCAATGACATTAATGTTTGAGCAGTTGTGTACAATTGTATCGATGAAATTCTGTAGGTTTTTGGAAGCAGACCTGATGTTCATATTACACAGCGTGAATCCATCAAGTTTGATAGAAGCTAAATATTTAGGTTCCACATATTCTGCATGATGACTATCTCTGGAATATGAAGGCTTATAGAATGCGTTTAATTCCACATCATTATCAAATATGTCAAAATCGGATTGAGAAGAGTTAGTTGGCGGTACTTTATACGTGTAATTCAATGTTTTGTGTAACTTATCTGTTGATAATTTTTTCTGTAGTAAATCGTCATCAGTTGAAGCAAATGGCATGTAATTATAATGTAATTCGTTTGCAGTTATACCACTAAGTGATAGGCTGGACATCATAGATGAGACAGGCATAACAATGTGACAGGCGTATATGGTCAATCGATCACCTCCTCTTCCGCTCCTTGCCTCTCCTTTGAGCAGCGCTGACACTTGAGCCTGCGGAAGTTCCATCAGCAGATGTCATTTCAGCAACTGCGCCACCCGCATAGTCAGCTGCAGCACCACCATCCAATGAAGTCGTGTCAATTTTATCGGCCGACTTCAGCATTACAGAGTCACAAGGGCGAATCTGGGAGTGAATGTGCAGTGGCGCGTCCAGGTTTCTTGCATGCTGGGCACCAGAAGAAAGCATGTCTCTCCTTTCTTTAATGATGAGACGAGTTTGTCTGAAGAAAGCAATTTTTCCCTCTGAACGAGTGTGTGTGTGTGTGTGTGTGTGTGTGTGTGTGTGTGTGTGTTTGTGTGTGTGTGTGTGACTCCCCTATTTCTATCAAGGATTTGACTGTCTTCCCTATTGATTCCTCTGTTTCAGATCACTACTTAATTGAATTTTCCGCGCTTATTCCTCTCAGCTTAAGATCGCATAAGACTGTCACGTTTCTAGATTATCTTACTGTTGACTACGACTCTCTATGTAACCAGATATTTTCTTCTTTCAATTATGATTCGTTTTGTTTCTTACCCCCTTATGATCTCTGTAAATATTTCAACTCCTGTCTTGAATTTCTTAGAGATCAGTTTGTTCCTGTTAAGAAGTTCCGTTTCTCTTCATCTCTTCATAGTCCCTGGTTCAATAGTGAAATTCGTAGCTCCAAAACTTCTCTTAGACGACTTGAGCGCCATTGTTTGCGTCTGAAAAATGATGCATCATGGCAATATTATTGTGTTGCACGGCGTCACCATCATATCTTGTGTGAGGACGCCAAAAAATCCTATTATAATAATAAAATTTCCTCCTGTCTCAACAGTAAATCCCTCTGGAATATTTTCAATAAACTCCTAGGTAAATCTAATACCCTTGTGTTTCCTGATAGTGACCCAACTCGCCTACCTTCCCTATTCTCTCATTTCTTTGAGAATAAAATTTCGAATATATGCTGTCGCTTCCCTCCTGCTACATTGTCTTATTCTCCCACCACCTCCGCCATTTTTCATTCTTTCCTTCCGATTTCCATCTCTGATTGCAGGCTACTACTGAGGCGTGTGCACACTTGTTCTTCCTCCCTGGACCCTATTAACCTTGCTCGAATCCCCAACAGTATTGAGTTACTTCTTCCTTTCATCACCTATTTTATCAATTCGTCTTTCTCTCTCGGTTAATTCCTTGCGTCTAAAAGCGCAAGTATTCTCCCTGTCCTGAAAAAACCTAACTTTGATCCCAATTGTTTGTCTAACTATCGTCCTATCTCTAGAATTCCTTGGCTATCCAAATCGCAATATATTCTCTTTCCATCTTCTAATAGTACTACTTCACTTATTATACCTCTATCCTGCTCTGTACGTAGTCTTGGTATCATACTCGATAACTCTCTTTCTTTGGATCCACACATCTCTGACATTATCAGGTGCTGTACCTTTCAACTAAGGCGTATCTATTCCAATCGTAGATATATAACTATCTCTGCTGCTTTCAAGTTAGCTAATTCATTCATCTTTAGTAAAATTCAGTACTGCTGTTCTCTTCTACTATCCCTCAACCACCGCCAGCTTAGGAAACTTCAATCTATTATTAATAAAGCTTGTCGTATGATATTTAATCTTCCTTCGGGCTCTCATGTATCATCTTCTTTACAAAAACTTGGGTTACTTCCCATTAAGGCTCTTGTTGAGTATCGTATTTGTTTAATTATTCATTCAGCTCTTCATCTTCGTAAGCCTGCGTTTCTGTTTGACCTCCTCTCTTATAAAACCTCATCTCTTTCTCTTAGGTCTTCCAACGATCATTTTCTTTTAGTTTTTTTTAGTAAAAACATACTAAAAATTTCTTTCTCACTAAGTCTTATTACTGTCTTAATAATAGTGTATATATTAGTACTGAATATAAGGTCTGATTGTTTCCTAATTCTGTCTTCTATGTGATTGTTTCCTAATTCTGTCTTCTCCTCTCGCTCTCCTCCTTGGTCATCTCCTCAGCTTCGAGTACTCAAGTCTCTTCAACGACGTCTTGAGCGTACTTGGAGGCGTTCACGATCTTCTTCCGATTGGCTTTTGTTTTGCTCTGCTCGCTCATCTTTCACTTCTGCTCTTTCTGCTGCTAAAAGTAGCTACTATAACTCCAAACTCTCGTCCCTTTCTCGTTCCTCCAAGTCATTGTGGTCCACTCTGAACTCTCTCTGCGGTCTTAACTCTCCTGCTTCTTCCTCTCCTTCAACGGCTCCCGAGTTCTCAACATTTTTCTCTGAAAAAGTAAAACTCACACAATCGAGTATTCCCACCAATTTTGCTGCCCTCACTCACACTTCCACTCATCACCGTTTCACGTCCTTCTCTCACATTGATCTTCATGATATCCTTTCCCTCGTTTCCTCTTCCAAGCTATCCTTCTCACCAGCTGATCCAATCAACTTCCCTGCTATATCCAAATCCCTTCCTTCCCTGGTTCCTTATCTCCTGCATCTTATCAACTCCTCTTTTCTTCACGGCCAGTTTCTCGCTGACAAACATGCAATTGTCCGTCCAATTCTTAAGAAACAGAACCTTGACTCTTCTATACTTAGTAACTATCGTCCTATATCTCTTCTGAGCTTTGCTTTTAAACTTCTCGAGTCCGCTATCTCTGCGCAACTTTCCCCTTTCATCTGCAAGTCTCTTGATCCCTTCCAATCCGGGTTTCGCCCTTCTCATTCTACCGAATCAGTTCTTCTTTCTATCTCCAATGGCATCCTCTCGCACTTCTCGTACCGTCGCTCTGTTCTTCTCGTTCTTCTCGATATGTCCTCCGCCTTCGACCTTGTTAATCATTCTATCCTAATTCATGACTTCTCTCATCTTGGTATCTCGTCTTCTGCCCTCTCTCTCCTTAAATCGTACCTTTCGGGAAGGACCTACTCTGTCAACTTCAATTCCTCTGTATCTGATCCTATCCATCTTTCATCAGGTGTCCCTCAGGGATCTATTCTTGGTCCGATACTCTTTAACCTTTACATGTCCTCCCTCTGTCCTATCCTTCGTAAGTATTCCATCTCATTTCATATCTACGCTGATGACATTCAGTTATATATCCCTCTTCCTTTTCCTTCTCCGTCTTTTCTCTCTGACATCCTATCCACCATCTCTTCTTGGGCGTCGTCCCGTCACCTTCTCCTCAACCCGTCCAAGTCTGAGTTTCTGGCTCTTCATCCTCCTCGTATTCTTCCTCCTCGCTTACCTCTTATCCTATCATCGACAGTTCGCAATCTCGGAGTTATTTTTGACTCATCTCTCTCTTCCTCCGACAACATCCTCTCTGTCGCCCGCACTTGTCGTCTTATCTTGAGATCCCTCTATCCCATACGCTCATATCTCGACAGACCTTCCGCAATCAAACTTATTCACTCTCATGTATTCTCTAGACTTGACTATTGTAGTTCTTTGTACATCCATGCTCCTCGTCGTTCTCTTAAAATCCTACAACGCGTCATTAATCAATCTTGTCGTTTTGTCCTTCATCCTGTTCCTTGTCGTCACACTTCTCAATTTCTTTTTCAATTTCGCTGGCTCCCTATTATTCCACGTATTCACTTTCGCCTGTGCTGTCTGATATATAAGCTTCTCCACGATCCTCATCAGCCATCCTATCTCCGCCTTCTCCTCACTCCTTGCCTCACTCCTTCCCGAATTCCTCTTCCCCTTGTATGCCCTCGTGCTGTAAATGAATCTCCTTGGTCCTCCAAATCATTCTTTTTTTCCGCCCCTCGCCTTTACAATTCCATCCCAGTTCACATTACTTCTTCTCTTTCCTACAATTCTTTCCGCTCTAAGCTCTCCAAACACTTTTTTGACCTCTCTTTTGACCCAGTCTCCCACACTCTCACACCTTTTGCATCACTATAACATGTTACTTTAGCATGTTCTTACTCGTATTCCTTCTCTCATTTGCATGCTTACTATATCTACGCTATGACTATATTCTCCCGAGTTGTGTTTGCTGTGTTGTGTTGTCATTATGTTTCAGTCGTGTTGTCTTGTCCGTCATGTCCGTCTGCTTTGTATGTCTTGCCCATATTTTGTCTCTATATTTATTGTCATTTATTGCATATTTGTAGTTCACTTCTTTTGCATCTGTCCTGTTATTTGTATTCCGTGTTCCCAACTGTTATAATCGTGTCGCGCCCGAGCCCTTCGGTGCGCTATAACAAATACATGTTGTTGTTGTTGTTGTTGTTGTATGTGCTTCATGCGCGTGTTTTCCGTTCTTGTGTATGTATGTTTCTCCATTGTATGCTGTCTGTGTGTTGTTGTGTTGAGCTCTGTTATCTGTGTTTGTGTGTCTGTTGTGTTGTGTTCTCTGTCTATTTGTTTGAGTGTATGTCTTTGTGTGTCTGTTATGTTGTGTTTTATGGTTTGTATTTGTGTGTCCATTGTGTTGTGATTTGTCAATCTGAGTGTATCTCGTTGTATGCTTGCTGTGTTGTCTTAATGTGTTGTATGTTGTGTTGTCTTCTGTGCTCTTGTTGAGTATCGTATTTGTTTAATTATTCATTCAGCTCTTCATCTTCGTAAGCCTGCGTTTCTGTTTGACCTCCTCTCTTATAAAACCTCATCTCTTTCTCTTAGGTCTTCCAACGATCATTTTCTTTTAGTTTTTTTAGTAAAAACATACTAAAAATTTCTTTCTCACTAAGTCTTATTACTGTCTTAATAATAGTGTATATATTAGTACTGAATATAAGGTCTGATTGTTTCCTAATTCTGTCTTCTATGTGTATGTGCTTCATGCGCGTGTTTTCCGTTCTTGTGTATGTATGTTTCTCCATTGTATGCTGTCTGTGTGTTGTTGTGTTGAGCTCTGTTATCTGTGTTTGTGTGTCTGTTGTGTTGTGTTCTCTGTCTATTTGTTTGAGTGTATGTCTTTGTGTGTCTGTTATGTTGTGTTTTATGGTTTGTATTTGTGTGTCCATTGTGTTGTGATTTGTCAATCTGAGTGTATCTCGTTGTATGCTTGCTGTGTTGTCTTAATGTGTTGTATGTTGTGTTGTCTTCTGTGCTGTATGTCGGCTTTGCTATCTTATTCAATATGTATGTGTGTGTGTGCGTGTGCATTTTTGTGTTTTTGAGTATGTAAACGTGAGTGTATGTTCGTGATTGTGCGCATATGTACTTGTCTATATGTCTGCTATATGTCTGCTTTGTGTGTGTGTATGGGTGTGTGTATGTAGGTGAGTGTGTGTGTTCGTGATTGTGTATGTGTATGACTTTTGTGCTTGTGTGTGTATGTTGTGTGTGTGTGAGCGCTTTTGAGACCCTCGGGTGAAAAGCGCGATATAAATGTCTTAATGTAATGTAATAATGTAATGTGTGTGTGTGTATGTGTGTGTGTGTGTGTTTTTGTGTGTGTGTGTGTGTGTGTGTGTATGTGTGTGTATGTTGAAAGGCATGACTTCCTCAGAAATTCATGAAGACATGGTAGGAATATTGGCAGAGAGTGTCCCTTCTTATGCAACAATCACACGTTGGGTCAGAGACTTCAAGCGTGGCAGGGACAGTGTTGAAGATGACCCAAGGTCAGGAAGACCTCCAACTGCAGCAACCAAGGACAACATTGACCTTGCTCTGCAAATGGTCATGCAAGATCGTCGTCTATCATGTCGTCAGATAGCAGAGAGGCTTGGGGTATCCCTTGAAAGAGCTGACAAAATTCTGACCAGACCTGAAATTGTCAAAGGTTTCTGCAAGGTGGGTCTCCCGTCTTTTGACACCTAAGCAGAAGCGCACCAGGTGCACCATGTCCAAGAACAATCTTCAGCTGTTTGAAGCTGACGAAGAGAAATTTTTAGCTCGTTTCATTACTATGGACGAAAGCTGGGTTCACCATTATCAACCGGAAAGAAAAGAACAATCAAAACAATGGAAGCACACGTCATCTCCGACCCCCAAAAAAGCCAAGGTCATTCCTTCAGCTGACAAGGTCATGGCCTCCGTTTTCTGAGATTCGCAGGGGTTCATTCTTATCGAATACTTCAAAAAGGCCAAACAGTAACTGGACAGTATTATTCTGGACAACTAAGGCGCTTACGGGAAGCAATCAAGGAAAAAAGGCCAGGAATGTTGACAAAAGCGGTTCTGTTTTACCAGGACAATGCTCCAGCCCACAACTCAGTGGTTGCCATGGTAATAATTCATGACTGTGGATCCAATCTCGTTCCCCACTCTCCTTATTGGCCAGACCTGGCCCCCTCCGACTTCCACCTGTTCCCACAACTGAAAAAAGCCCTGGCTGGTCGCCATTTTCGCAGTGATGATGACGTCATAACTGCAGTTGAGGAGTTCCTGGGGTCCCAGACAAAATAGTTCATTTTCACTGGGATAAATGCGCTGCAGCACCGCAGGAACAAGTGCTCAACCCTTGAGGGAGACTACGTTGAAAAATAAATCATCAAAAATCTACAAGCCCTACTAGTTTTTCTGATGCTTAAAACTTTTCATACACCCCTCGTATGTGTGTGTGGGTGTGTATTTTTGTGTTTCTGAGTATGCTAACGTGAGTGTATGTTTGTGTTTGTGCGTATATGTACCTGTCTGTTTTGTGTGTGTGTGTGTGTGTGTGTATGTAGGTTAGTGTGTGTGTTCGTGATTGTTGTATGTGTATGACTCTTGTGTTTGAGTGTGTGTGTGTGTGTGTGTGTGAGAGAGAGAGAGCGCTTTTGAGACCCACGGGTGAAAAGCGCGATATAAATGTCCTAATGTAATATAATGTAATGTACTCACTAGTTGTACTCACTAGTTGTTGTGTACAGGAGATGAGCAAGGCTCAGACTGTCCTGTCTCCAAACCCACTATTGTCTAATATACGCTTAAATTGTCCGATACTACTTGATTCCACTACATACTTTTCAAGACCATTCCAAACGTCGATACACCTATTCGGGAAACTATATTTCTTTATATCCCTAACCACTCTGGTCTGCCTAAGGCATTTATTGTGTCCCCTTCGATCTCCCTCACTCCAAACTACCCAACCTTTTCTATCCAGTTTGTCTTTGCCAATGCTATGCTTAAAAACGTTTATTAAATCACCCCTTAATCTTCTCATCGCTAATGTAGGTAACCCAACTCTGTCTAGCCTCTCCTCATAAGTTAATGTCCTCAATTTTGCTACTAAGCTGGTTGCTACTCGTTGTACTTTCTCTATTCTTGCTATATGATTTTTCTTGTGCGGAGCCCATATTACTACAGCGTATTCCAATGGTGGCCTAATAATACTCATCATCAATTTCCTTATCATCTCTTCATCCAAGTGATTAAATGAAGCTCTAACATTCTTTATTGTTCTGAATGCCGCATTCACTATTCTTGTAATATGCCTCTCCGGCGACAGTGTTTGATCAACTGTGACACCCAAGTCTCGTTCAACGTTGACCGTATGTAGACTGTGATCACCCAACGTATAACACATCGACGGTCGGCATTCACTTCTGCCGAATTTCATCACCTGACACTTGCTAGCATTAAAAGCAATGCCCCATTTGTCACTCCATTCAGAAAGTGTGTGCAAGTCCTCCTGCAATTCCTCACAGCTGGCTTGATCTGTGACTCTTTTTAATATCTTCATGTCATCCGCAAACATGTTGACATAACGTCATTTGATTGATATAAACCAGGAACATTATCGGCCCGAGCACCGATCCCTGTGGAACACCGCTTAACACATCCCTCCATGCTGACTTCTCACCTTTCACAATCGTTCTCATCTTCCGTCCACTCAAGTAGTCTCGCATCCATTCCAACAACTTTCCATGTATCCCTCCTTCATGCTCAATTTGAAACAATAACTTGGTGTGCGGGACTCTGTCAAACGCCTTTTTCAGATCAAGGTATACGCAATCTACCCATCCATCTCTCTCCTGAGCCGTATCAATCACCCTCGAATGAAAACTCATGAAATTTGTGACGCACGACTTCCCGCTTCTAAACCCATACTGTGCCTCATTCAAATTATCTTCCTCTTCCAGATACGAAACCCATCTCCCATCACCCAAACATCATCACCCAATTTCATCTGGACCAACAGCTTTCCTGCTTGCCAGCATACTGAGGCGTTTCTCAACTTCTCCAGGATCTAATGTGTGTGTGTGTGTGTGTGTGTGTGTGTGTGTGTGTGTTTGTGTGTGTGTGTGTGTGTGTGTGTGTGTGTGTGTGTGTGTGTGAAAAATCATTCTCCAAAGCTGTTTTCAATTTAGTGTATTGCTGACCTGCCAGGATATCGGGACTGATCTGGGATACGATGTCTGCCGGCAATCCCGACACAGCATGCAAAAATCTGGTGTCTTCTGACTTTATCATGGCTAGCTGAAATTGTGCATTCATAATTGTCAGTCAACCGCTGACTGATTTCAGCATGAATGGCGGTGGCTTAATCGCCACATTCGCTGTCAGAAAAGGTTTGGATTCTGCACCCAATTCCACAACGTGAGATATGTCTTCTTGTACCTTCTCGTCGACAATGACGAAGTATGATAATGTGGTGTGATTGTGAACGAGAGAGAGAGAGAGAGTGTGTGAGCGCGTTGGAGTGTGTGAGCGCGTTGGAGTGTGTGTGGTTTAGTGTGTGTGTGTGATTCGCGTTTGCTTTCGCGTTTGCGTTTGCGTTTGCGTTTGCGTTTGCTTTCGCGTTTGCGTTTGCGTTTGCGTTTGCGTTTGCGTTTGCGTTTGCGTTTGCGTTTGCGTTTGCGTTTGCGTTTGCGTTTGCGTTTGCGTTTGCGTTTGCGTTTGCGTTTGCGTTTGCGTTTGCGTTTGCGTTTGCGTTTGCGTTTGCGTTTGCGTTTGCGTTTGCGTTTGCGTTTGCGTTTGCGTTTGCGTTTGCGTTTGCGTTTGCGTTTGCGTTTGCGTTTGCGTTTGCGTTTGCGTTTGCGTTTGCGTTTGCGTTCGCGTTTGCGTTCGCGTTTGTGTGGTGATGTGTTTGTATTTATGCGTTTGGTGAAGTGTGCATGCCTCGCGGCGGCGAGCGATTGACCGGCTTGCCGCTGATTGGTTGTGGCGGTGGGCGTGAGGACTATGCGTGTGTGTGTCCGTGTGTGCTCCTGTGAGTCACGGTGTGAGCTAGGAGTCGTGTTTGAGGTGTTGTCGGGAGTGGTGTAACGTCTTGTAGGCGCGCGTGGGGCGGTGATACCCACGCGCGTCTGTCTGATTATACTTCAGTTTCTGGTTTTGTTACAGATAACAATTGATTTGGAGCATTTAGCTGACGTTCCGAGTCACCAGTTATGGTTTGATTCGCTGCTACCAACGTTCAGGAACTTCTCAACTGCGTGACAATATTAATAGAGAGCACCCAATAACTGAATTACACACATGCACGTAGAGCCCACTGCGCGGTCAACGTTACACACTGACTTACTGGCCCCACATGCTTACACACAGAATGCACTCGACTTATAGGTCACTGACCTCACAGTGTGATCAGTGACCTCACAATTCGTGAGCAAACAAAACCTACTTCAACATACACATTAAGCCAAAGTAGGAATGCACCCAAACAAACATTCACATAACAAACGCAAAGCCACAACCAACACACGCACGTGCATACACCTGGTACAAACGCGATACTACAGGCAAGCAAACACACACACACACGCACACACACACACATACACACACAAACACACATATATATCCATATATCCATATAAAAAACCAAATATCCGAAATAGTCAAAAAGACAAATTGCTAAATTGCACACAGCTTTCACATATATCAACGCCGAAATGTTAAGAAAGTAAATAATAGCTATCATTAGACCATCTCTAGAATACGCTGTCACAATATGGAGTCCGCATTTACAGAAGCACAAGGAAAAAATAGAGAAAGTACAAAGATCAGCTACAAAAATATCACACGAGACAAGACATTTAGGCTACAATGAAAGACTGAGAAAATTGAACCTTTCTACACTAGAAGAAAGAAGAGTCAGAGGAGATGTGATAGCTATATATAGATATATGACAGGCAAAGAAAATATTCAAAATACCAGTCTGTTCCAGCAGACCAGTTCCACACGTTTACATGCTCTAAGTCTTCAAAAAAGTAGAGCCAAAAAAGACATAAAGAAGTACAGTTTCCCTCAACGTAGTATAGATTTTTGGAATAGAATACCGCAAAATATAATAGGACAGCCAGTAAATTACAACAACAACAAGTAAATTAAACAATTAAGCCAACAACAAGTAAATTCAAAGAAAATTATGATCTCTGGAAGGCAGGAGACACGAGTTTCTGACTCATTCCTGCGCGAACAACTCGGTAAGAACAACTCGGTAAGAACACACACACACACACACACACACACACACACACACACACACGGACACGCACGCTCATATCCTGCCCATTTAAATGGGCGCTATGCGTTCGTGCAGCACACACACATACGCCTGGTACGAATGCAAGGTAACATTCAAGCGTACGCATACATACACACAATTAGCGATTACGCACAATATAACAGAACGTTAAAACTATCAATTGTTGTTAATCAACATTCGGAATGGTAATATGCCGCAGGTTAACCATTCTCCTCTCAGTTCAACTATTTTCAGCCTACCTAAACATATTTTCATGTTAACCATTGTAACAAATCAAAACCAAAATATATTTACAGACAGGCGCGTTTGGGCAAATGATGCCCAAACGCGCCTACAAGACGTCGCGACCATGCCTAGAACCATGCCACGACACGTCCCCAACACGACACATACGACCTCACCGTCATACACGGGAGCACAAACACACACACTCACATCAACCACTCACACATTCGACCAATCAGCGACGAGCTGGTCACCTGCTCGCCGCCGCAGGGCATGAACACTTGATAAACACATACACAGACGCCGACACAACTATACATACTCGCTCACACACTCTCTCTCACAAACAACACACAGCTATGCATTACACGATCACTCGTCAGTAGCGCTTGTTTGTTAGTATAGAAAATACTTGTTAAAATATATAACGCTGCAAATACATTATACTAAACTACTTATTAAATATAACAAAAGGTTTTGACCTAGTATCTGTTGGGTCGAGCGGTGCATATAATTGCAGATTTCAGTGTTTCTAGTTCATCAACAGGCACACTGTTGTAATCTGAATTGAACTAAATATGTAATCCTGCAACGTTTAGTGAGATAAGTTGAGTAGTCAAATATGATAGTCAGACAAGACGTGTGACAAGATCAAACGATTGATAAAGGCATTTGTGTTGCCACCTCATTCGTAACCACCACTCCTACATATCCTCCATAAAACTTTTATGGATGTCAGTAAACATATTTAGTGATGTATCTGAGAAGAGCAGAATGAATGCCGTTCGAATACTGCTGTGAATCAATGTGTGATCAATGAAAACATACACATGAACAGAAAAACACACACTCACTTCCAGCTGCTGTCCATTGGTCGGCCGTCATCGACGCTGAAATTACACCACACTAAAATTACACCACACTGAAATTACACCACACTCAAATTCCACTACACTGAAATTACACCACACTGAAATTACACAACACTGAAATTACACCACACTCAAATTCCACTACACTGAAATTACACAACACTAAAATTACACCACACTGAAATTACACCACACTGAAATTACACCACACTGAAATTACACCACACCGAAATTACACCACACTCAAATTCCACTACACTGAAATTACACCACACTGAAATTACACCACACTAAAATTACACAACACTGAAATTACACCACACTGAAATTACACCACACAAAAATTACACTACACTGAAATTACACCACACTAAAATTACACCACACTAAAATTACACCACACTAAAATTACACCACACTCAAATTCCACTACACTGAAATTACACCACACTAAAATTACACCACACTCAAATTACACCACACTAAAATTACACAACACTAAAATTACACCACACTAAAATTACACAACACAAAAATTACACAACACTGAAATTACAACACACTAAAATTACAACACACTGAAATTACACCACAATGAAATTACACCACACTGAAATTACACCACACTGAAATTACACAACACTAAAATTACACCACACTAAAATTACACCACACTGAAATTACACAACACTAAAATTACACAACACTAAAATTACACAACACTGAAATTACAACACACTAAAATTACACCACACTGAAATTACACCTCAATGAAATTACACCACACTGAAATTACACCACACTGAAATTACATCACACTAAAATTACACCACACTAAAATTACACTACACTCAAATTCCACTACACTGAAATTACACCACACTGAAATTACAACACACTGAAATTACACCACACTCAAATTCCACTACACTGAAATTACACTACACTAAAATTACACAACACTGAAATTACACCACACTAAAATTACACCACACTAAAATTACACCACACTGAAATTACACCACACCAAAATTATACAACACTGAAATTACACCACACTGAAATTACACCGCACAAAAATTACACTACACTGAAACCACTCCACACTGAAATTACACCACACTGAAATTACACCACACTAAAATTAAACAACACTAAAATTACACCACACTGAAATTACACCACACTAAAATTAAACAGCACTGAAATTACACCACACTAAAATTACACCACACTGAAATTACACTACACTGAAATTACTCCACACTGAAATTACACCACACTGAAATTACACCACACTGAAATTACACAACACTGAAATTACACCACACTGAAATTCCACTACACTAAAATTACCCCACACTAAAATTACACCACACTGAAATTACACAACACTAAAATTACACCACACTAAAATTACACCACACTGAAATTACACAACACTAAAATTACACAACACTAAAATTACACAACACTGAAATTACAACACACTAAAATTACACCACACTGAAATTACACCACAATGAAATTACACCACACTGAAATTACACCACACTGAAATTACACCACACTAAAATTACACTACACTCAAATTCCACTACACTGAAATTACACCACACTGAAATTACACCACACTGAAATTACACCACACTCAAATTCCACTACACTGAAATTACACTACACTAAAATTACACAACACTGAAATTACACCACACTAAAATTACACCACACTAAAATTACACCACACTGAAATTACACCACACCAAAATTATACAACACTGAAATTACACCACACTGAAATTACACCGCACAAAAATTACACTACACTGAAATCACTCCACACTGAAATTACACCACACTGAAATTACAACACACTGAAATTACAAAACACTGAAATAACACCACACTGAAATTACACCACACTGAAATTACACCACACTAAAATTACAACACACTAAAATTACACCATATTAGAATTACACCATACTAAAATTACACCACACTGAAATTACACCACACTGAAATTACACCACACTAAAATTACACAACACTAAAATTACACCACACTGAAATTACACCACACTAAAATTAAACAGCACTGAAATTACACCACACTAAAATTACACCACACTGAAATTACACCACACTGAAATTACACAACACTGAAATTACACCACACTGAAATTACACCACACTGAAATTCCACTACACTAAAATTACCCCACACTAAAATTACACTACACTAAAATTACACCACAATGAAATTACACCACACTAAAATTACACCACACTGAAATTACACCACGCTGAAATTACACCACACTAAAATTACACCACACTGAAATTACACCACACTGAAATTACACAACACTAAAATTACACAACACTAAAATTACACAACACTAAAATTACACTACACTGAAATTACAACACACTAAAATTACACTACACTAAAAATACACAACACTGAAATTACACTACACTGAAATTACACCACACTAAAATTACACTGCTCTGAAATTACACCACACTAAAATTACACCACAATGATATTACACAACACTGAAATTACACTACACTAAAATTACACAACACTGAAAGTACACAACACTAAAATTAAATTACAACCACTGTGCATTTACTAAATGCAAGCTTTGTTTTCATTTGACTGCTGAAATTCTACCGTTTTAAAACTATCACACACATACAGAAACACATTCAATCTATCAATCATTGTTCAATCAATGTTGTTAATAATTTAGAAATGATCTTGATAATAAGATAATTATTCATAATATAAAATATATATGGATGGATCGAGAGGGGTGATTGTTGTTATGTTGAATGTGACTTCTTCCTAAATTAACAATAACGGCAATCAAATAATGTACGATCAAATTAAAATGATGTTTTCGCACATAATTAATTTTTGTTATTGTGATACAATTATCTGACTTATTATCTGTCTGTCTCCGAGGTCTCACATTCACATGAAGCCATGATATCATGTGAGTGACTAAAACTGAAGCAGATTCCTCACATGAGAGTCGCATGATGATATCCAGAAGCAAGTATGTGACTTTTGCGGCCCCAGTCGAAATTAAAAGGATGTCAATATATTTTCTATGAGAATATGGGGAGAATACCAATGTGCTTTCTCACTAAATAAATGCTTGATGTGGCTAATAGAATGACCGTGGATTTAGTCATTTTGTATGAGACATTATTTTTGGTGCCCACCATGACTTGTGCCGCTAATAAATTCACCACACTGTTGAAATATAAACACTAATCTAGATTGAATACGGTAGTTACGTGATGTTGTATAATTAAACTGGGGTTGTTGCAGCTTGTTAGTGTCAATACTACGACTGTTATCACTGACTGTAGATAGTTGTGGACGAAGTTGTGTGTGCATTATTACTGTGTTTCTAGCTGAATGCGAGGCGGAAAAACTGTGTGTATGTGAGTTTATGTGTATGTGTGTATGCTTGTGAGAGTATGTATGTGTGTATGTGTGTATGTTTGTGTGAGTGTATGTGTGTATGCTTGTGTGAGTGTATGTGTATGTGTGTATGTTTGTGTGAGTATGTGTCAATGTGTGCATGTTTGTGAGAGTATGTATGTGTGTATGTGTATATGTTTGTGAGAGTATGTATGTGTGTATGTGTGTATGCTTGTGAGAGTATGTATGTGTGTATGTGTGTATGTTTGTGTGAGTGTATGTGTGTATGTGTGTATGCTTGTGAGAGTATGTATGTGTGTATGTGTGTATGCTTGTGAGAGTATGTATGTGTGTATGTGTGTATGCTTGTGAGAGTATGTGTGTATGTGTGTATGCTTGTGAGAGTATGTATGTGTGTATGTGTGTATGTTTGTGTGAGTGTATGTGTGTATGTGTGTATGCTTGTGAGAGTATGTGTGTATGTGTGTATGCTTGTGAGAGTATGTATGTGTGTATGTGTGTATGTTTGTGTGAGTGTATGTGTATGTGTGTATGTTTGTGTGAGTATGTGTGTATGTGTGTATGTTTGTGTGAGTATGTGTGTATGTGTGTATGCTTGTGTGAGTGTATGTGTGTATGCTTGTGTGAGTGTATGTGTATGTGTGTATGTTTGTGTGAGTATGTGTGTATGTGTGTATGTTTGTGTGAGTATGTGTGTATGTGTGTATGTTTGTGTGATTGTATGTGTATGTGTGTATGTTTGTGTGAGTGTATGTGTCAATGTGTGCATGTTTATGTGAGTATGTGTGTATGTGTGTATGTTTGTGTGAGTGTATGTGTATGTGTGTATGTTTGTGTGAGTATGTGTGTATGTGTGTATGTTTGTGTGAGTGTATGTGTCAATGTGTGCATGTTTGTGTGGGTGTGTGTGTAGATGTGTATGTTTGTGTGAGTGTGTGTGTATGTGTGTATGCTTGTGAGAGTATGTGTGTATGTGTGTATGCTTGTGAGAGTATGTGTGTATGCTTGTGAGAGTATGTATGTGTGTATGTGTGTATGCTTGTGAGAGTATGTGTGTATGTGTGTATGTTTGTGTGAGTATGTGTGTATGTGTGTATGCTTGTGTGAGTGTATGTGTGTATGCTTGTGTGAGTGTATGTGTATGTGTGTATGTTTGTGTGAGTATGTGTGTATGTGTGTATGTTTGTGTGAGTATGTGTGTATGTGTGTATGTTTGTGTGAGTGTATGTGTGTATGCTTGTGTGAGTGTATGTGTATGTGTGTATGTTTGTGTGAGTATGTGTCAATGTGTGCATGTTTGTGTGAGTATGTGTGTATGTGTGTATGTTTGTGTGATTGTATGTGTATGTGTGTATGTTTGTGTGAGTGTATGTGTCAATGTGTGCATGTTTATGTGAGTATGTGTGTATGTGTGTATGTTTGTGTGAGTGTATGTGTATGTGTGTATGTTTGTGTGAGTATGTGTGTATGTGTGTATGTTTGTGTGAGTGTATGTGTCAATGTGTGCATGTTTGTGTGGGTGTGTGTGTAGATGTGTATGTTTGTGTGAGTGTGTGTGTGTATGTGTGTATTTGTGTGTGTGTATGTGTCAATGTGTGCATGTTTGTGTGGGTGTGTGTGTGTGTGTAGATGTGTATGTTTGTGTGAGTGTGTGTGTATGTGTGTATGCTTGTGTGTGTATATATATGTATGTTTGTGTGGGTGGGTGTGTATGTGTGTATGCTCGTGAGAGTATGTATGTGTGTATGTTTGTGTGTTTGAGTGAGTGTGTATGTGTGTATGTTTGAGTGAGTGTGTATGTGTGTATGTTTGTGTGAGATCAAATGCTGACAGAACATATCTCATATTCATTTTTCTTTTTTTCATTAATATTATATATGTGTTTCAGTTTTGGTGATTTTCATTTTTCGAGGCGTCAGTTCATCATTCTTCTATCACAATTTTTAATAATGCGTTTTCCAGTGTACCTTGCGTGCGGGCGATAAGTCAGTATAAGTGACGCTTGTTGAAAGCAAATGAAGTGCTTGAGAACGGTAAATATAAGTGACGCTAGTTCCATTGTTCCATTGAGTTTGTGAACGTTAAGTATAGGTAGCGGGTCGGCCGTAGGTGTACTTTGTAAGCTAGCTTGTGAGCTCTTATATTTCTCATCATATTCTACTCTCGTACATGTGTCTCGTATATGTGCCCGACGGTTATTATTACTCAGATATTTTTTCGCTAGCATTAAATCCATATATATATATATATGGATTTACAGAGGATCTTATATATATATATATATCTATATATATAAAAGAGATCCTCTGTGTGTCTGTGTGTGTGTGTGTGTGTGTTCACCATCCTTGGTCCATTTTCTATCAGCTAATACTCGGCCACCACTTGGCGTACCCGCTAACAATATATACCATCACGTTGGAAATTTTCTTGTCTACACGATAGGATAAATTTCAAATTTTAAAAATAAGACCAAAAAAAGTTATCGCGGTGAAAACACAAAATGAACCCTGAAAAATGCGAAAATTGTGGTCAATGCTCTGCCATCTACTCCTCATAAACCAGAAATGGTACAGCCAAACAAATTATACCACTGTGTAGAGAATTTTCTGTTCTACAAGATAGGTTATAATTCATATCCAAAAATAGAACATAAAAGATATAAACATGACAAAATTTCAATCTATATTCAAAATTATATTTATACTCCACGCGTCCGATTTTCTATACTTTTTTCTCTATGTATCAAAAACTAATTATTACACAACTAAATACATAATACCATCATGCTGGGAATTTTGTTTGCTACCACACGGTATAATTTTTAATTTTCCAAAGTGTATTAAAAAAAAGTTACGGCGGTGTGAAGTCAAAATGACAAAGTCAAAAATGCAAAATTAGCACTGGAAACCGTGAATGTTTTGGTAAATATTCCCCTATCTATTCCTCATAAACCAGCAATGGTAAAGCTATAAAAATTATACTATTGTGTAGATAATTTTGTGTTCTACAAGAAAAGTTATAATTTATACCCACAAATGATACAAAAAATGTGTAAAATTGGCAAAATTTTCAAATACATCCAAAATTACACTTGATCACCGGGCGCCTAAATTAATTCATTTTTCTACCTATTTCTCAGGAACTATTTGTCACACATTAAAATAAATTATATCATCGTGCTGGAAATTGTATTTTTTAAAATGCGGTATAATTCTTAATTTTCCAAAGTGTATCTGAAGGAAGTGACGGCGGTGTAAAGTCAAAAGGACATATTGCCAATTTGACAGCTATTATGCGCACTTGCGATTACACAGGAATATACTACTGTGTAGAAACATATACAAAACTAATGGATTTGACTTCAAGAACCAGAACGGATGGTGTTCGCGTTCTGAATTATTCCGCACGTCGGCCGGGTTTAAATATGAGGCGGGCTGAGTGAAAATATTTTGTCAAAATGTAAATTAAAAATAATGAAATTTAGACTTTTTAATTGATTAAGGTTTTTATGAGTTTGCCTTATTTATTTTTAATTTGCAATATTTTTATGAATTCTTCCGCACAACGGGCGGGTTTTAATGCTAGTATATATATAAAAGAGATCCTCTGTGTGTGTGTGTGTGTGTGTGTGTTTGTCCCACCCTCCTTGGTTCATTTTCTATGAGCTGCTAATCAAGCATCATTCGGCGTACCCGCTCAAAATTTATACCATCATGTTGGAAATTTTCTTGTCTTTACTGTAGGTTAAATTTTTTATTCTAAAAATAAACCAAAAAAAGTTATTGCGGTGAAAAGACAAAATGAACCCTAAAAAATGCGAAAATTTTGGTCAATTTTCTGAAGACTACTTCTCCTAAACCAGCAATGGTACAACTATACAAATTATACCACTGTGTAGAAAATTTTATGTTCTATTCAACGCACTATAATATAAACCCAAAATTTAAATATAAAACATGTAAAAGGGAAAAAAACTCAATCAACATTCAAAATATTTTTTAAACTCCACGCGTCCCATTTTCAAAAATTTTTTTCTCTTTCTCAAAATTAATAATCACACATCTAAATAAATAATACCATCATGCTGGGAATTTTCTTGGCTACAACAAGGTGTAATTTTTTGTTTTTCAAAGTGTATTAAAAAAAGTTACGGCGGTGTGAAGTGTAAATGACAAAAAGGCAAAAAGGCAAAATTAGCACAAAAAACGTGAATATTTTGGTCAATATTCCGCTATCTATTCCTCATAAGCCAGCAATGGTACAGCTATAAAAATTATACTATTGTGTAGATAATTTTGTGTGCTACAAGAAAAGTTATAACGTATACCCACAAATGATACAAAAACGTGTAAAATTGGCAAAATTCTCAAATACATCCAAAATTCACTTGAACATCGGTTGATTAAAATGAATTCATTTTTCTACCTATTTCTCAAGAAATATTTGTCACACATTACAATAAATTATACCATCGTGCTAGACATTTTGTTTTCTACAATACGGTATAGTTTGTAATTTTCCAAAGTGTATCTGAAGGAAGTTACGGCTGTGTAAAGTCAAAATGTCATGTTGCCAAATTGACAGCTATTATGCGCACTTGCGATTACACATGAATATACACTGATTCAATTTCACTGAAGTCCAATCACAATTTACGCACTTGCGATTACGCAATAATATACTACTGTGTAAATAATTTTGTGTTCTACAAAATAAGCTATAATTTATACCCACAAAAGATACAAAAAACGTGTAAAATTGGCAAAATTCTCAAATACATCCAAAATTAAACTTGAACACCGGGCGACTAAAATTTATTCATTTTTCTACTATTTCTCAGTAACTGTTTGTTATACATAAAAATAAATTATACTATCGTGCTAGAAATCATGTTTTCTACAATACGGTATAATTTGTAATTTTCCAAAGTGTACCTGAAGGAAGTTACAGCGGTGTAAATTCAAAAGCACATATTTCCAATTGGACAGCTATTATGCGCACTTGCGATTACACAGGAATATACACCGATTAAATTTTTACTGAAGCCCAATCGCAATTCAGAATGCATCATATTAGCTCCAAGCATGGATGGTGTGGTTTTATTGGGTACAGTTCAATTAATGCTACACTATACTGAATAGAAAGGCTTTATTGTCCTCAATATTTACACATGAATTGTTTCGCCCGACGGGCGGGTAAAATACTACTGGGAAAAAAGTTAACTACTCAAGTTGCATAAGGATATGGGTTGTAATATCATGCAATGCCAACTATATGAATATGCTGTTTTAGCGGACGCATAAATCTGGAATTATAGAGATGACAGAAGGTTTCATTGTTTTGATAGTGTTACACTTCTGAATTACTACACACGAAGGATGGGTGTGAACTTGAGCAGTGTTGGGGAAAAAACTTCGTCAATAATTAAAACAAAAATTTACAAATTTATATTTTTCTTTTGGATAAGCTTTTTGCTTTTTGATTCATTATATTCTATTTATAGTTCCGCACGACGGGCGGGTTTAAATACGAGGCAGTTCGAGGGAAAATATTAGGCCACATCTAAAATAAAAACATTCACATTTAGACTTTTCTATTGGTTAAGACTTTTTATGGCTCTAAGCCATGAACAAATCAACTGCGCTAATCACAATGTTTTCGCTCAATTATTTACAGCAGCCATTTGGCGATGCAATTGTTACTGAAACTCTTTGCCGATGAAAACTTGTGTTTGAGCAAAAACATTTTCGAGCACGACCTTGGTTGTTTTTTATATTTATTTTTATATTAATTAACGTGTGTATATACCTTTTTGAGCACCAGAAACCAAACCGATTTGAAACCTCATTATTCCATGTGTGCCCTAAAGTGACTACAACAAAAAACAGCTGACATATAACATTCATGTGAAATAGGTGTTTTCTGTATATATAAATGTGCTGTGTTTTTACACTACGCCACAAAAGGTTCTATTTTTAGACGCGGTGGCTTGTAAATACCTGGAAAAAACATCAAAACAACTGTGTGTGGAAGTCATGTGCCTGGCACGTGAATTTTGCAAACTGCAGCTGCACACATGTGCTAAGCACATGACTTCCACACAGAGTTGTTTTGATGTTTTTTCCAGGTATTTCCAAGCCACGGCGTCTAAAAATAGAACCTTTTGTGGCGTAGTGTAAAAACACAGCACATATATATATACAGAAAACACCTATTTTACATGAATATATTATATATCAGCTGTTTTTTGTTGTAGTCACTTTAGGGCACACATGGAATAATGAGGTTTCAAATCGGTTTCGTTTCTGGTGCTCAAAAGGTATATACACACGTTAATTAATATACAAATAAATTTAAAAAACAACCAAGGTCGTGCTCGAAAATGTTTTTGCTCAAACACAAGTTTTCATCGGCAAAGAGTTTCAGTAACAATTGCATCGCCAAATGGCTGCTGTAAATAATTGAGCGAAAACATTGTGATTAGCGCAGTTGATTAGTTCATTGCTTAGAGCCATAAAAAGTCTTAACCAATAGAAAAGTCTGAATGTGAATGTTTTTATTTTAGATGTGGCAAAATATTTTCCCTCGAACTGCCTCGTATTTAAACCCGCCCGTCGTGCGGAACTATAAATAGAATATAATGAATCAAAAAACAAAAAGCTTATCCAAAAGATAAATATAAATTGCGTACAGTTTAATTAATTCTACACTATACTGAATATAAAGGCTTTATTGTCCTCAATATTTACACATGAATTGTTCCGCACGACGGGCGGGTAAAATGCTACTGGGAACAAAGTAAGCTACTGAATTTTACTGTGTAATTTAATTGGTTTTATTTCAAGCTGCATACGCTTAAGTTGCATAAGGATATGGGTTGTAATATCATGCAATGCCAACTATATGCATATGCTGTTTTAGCGGAAGCATTAATCTGGAATTATAGAGATGACAGAAGTTTCATTGTTTTGATAGTATTACACTTCTGAATTACTACACACGAAGGACGGGTGTGAATTTGAGCAGTGTTAAGGAAAAAAATTTCGTCAATAATTAAATGAAGAGTTGACACATTAATATTTTCCTATTGGATAAGCTTTTTGCTTTTTGATTCATTATATTTTATTAATAGTTCCGCACGACGGGCAGGTTCATATATGAGGCGGATTGAGGGATAATATTTTGTCAAATTTGAAATAAAAATATTCAGATTTAGAGTTTTTTATTGGTGAACGTATATACAGGTTATATTTTTTTTACAGTTGCTTTTTTATTTGTATTCAGTATATTTTATGGATTGAATATGAATTTTACTTTATGAATTGTTCCGCACGACGGGTGGGTTCAAATCTATATATATATATATATATATATATATATATATATATATATATATATATATATATATATATATATGCTTGAATATGAGGCGGCATAATTGCGCGGGCTCAATGGTATAGATCAGGGGCTTCAAACGTAAACGAAGCGATGGATCATGTGTATGAAATAAAAATGTCCCGCGGGTAGCAACTATAGACAACAGGACGTCCAATTTAACCGTATAGAATGAATTCATATACAAAACTAACGGATTTGACTTCAAGATCCAGAACGGATCGCGTTCGAGTTCTGAATTATTCCGCGCGTCGGGCGGGTCTAAATATGAGGCGGATTGAGGGAAAATATTTTGTCAAAGAAAAGAAAAAATGATTAAACTTAGACTTTTCAATTTATTACAATTTTATGAGTGTGCCCTTTTTCATATTTAATTTTTCTATATTTTTTATGAATTAAACATGAATTTCATTTTAAGAATTGTTCCGCACAACGGGCGGGTTTTAATGCTAGTATATATATATAAAAGATCCTCTGTGTGTGTGTCTGTCTGTGTGTTCCATCCTCGTTGGTCCATTTTCTATCAGCTATTTCTATCATTTTCTACTCGGCCACCACTAAACGTACTCGCTAACAATTTGTACCATCACGTTGGAAATTTTCATGTCTACACTTAACACTAAATTTAAAATTTTTAAAACCAAATAAAAACGAGTTATAGCGGTGAAAAGACAGAATGAACCCTGAAAAATGCGAGAACTTTGGTCAATATTCTGCCATCAAAATCTCCTAAACCAGAAATGGTACAGCAATACAGAGTATACCACTGTGTAGAGAATTTTCCGTTCTACACGATAGGTGATAGCTGATATCCAAAAATAAAATAAAAATATCTGAAAATTACAAAATTGCAATCTACATTCAAAATTATATTAATACTCCACGCGTCCGATTTTCTTTACTTTTTTGTCTATTTCTCAAACACTAATTATCACAAATCTAAATAAGTAATACCATCATGCTGGGAATTTTGTGTTCTACAGCACGGTATAAATGTTAATTTTCCAGAGTATATTAAAAAAAGTTACGGCGGTGTGAAGTCAAAATGACAAAGTCAAAAAGGCTAAATTAGCACTGAAAAACGCGAATATTTTGGTCAATATTCCGCTATTTATTCCTCATAAACCAGCAAAGTTAGAGCAATAAAAATTATACTATTGTGTAGAAAATTTTGTTTTCTTCAAGAAAAGATTTAATTTATACCAACAAATGATACAAAAAACGTGTAAAATTGGCAAAATTCACAAATACATCCAAAATTGCACTTGAACACCGGGCGACTAAATTTATTCATTTTTCTACCTATTTCTCAATAACTATTTGTCACATGTTAAAATATAATATAGCATCGTGCTGGAAATTTTGTTTTCTCCAATGCGGTATAATTTTAATTTTCCAAAGTGTATCTGAAAGAAGTTACAGCGGTGTAAATTCAAAAGAACATATTACCAATTTGACAGCAATTATGCCCACTTGCGATTACACAGGAATATACACCGATTAAATTTCATTGAAGTACAATCACAATTAAGAATGCATCATATTAGCTCCAAACAAGGATAGTGTTGTTCTATTGCGTACTGTTTAATTAATGCTACACTATACTGAATAGAAAGGCTTTATTGTCCTCAATATTTACACATGAATTGTTCCGCACGACGGGCGGGTAAAATGCTACTGGGAACAAAGTAAACTACTAAATTTTACTGTGTAATTTAATTGGTATAATTTCAAGCTGCATACGCTCAAGTTGCATAAGGATACGGGTTGTAATATCATGCAATGCCAACTATATGCATATGCTGTTTTAGCGGAAGCATTAATCTGGAATTATAGAGATGACAGAGTTTCATTGTTTTGATAGTGTTACACTTCTGAATTACTACACACGAAGGACGGGTGTGAATTTGAGCAGTGTTGAGGGAAAAAACATCGTCAATAATTAAAACAAGAACTTACAAATTTGACTTTTTCTATTGGTTGTTTTTCATCAATTTTCTTTGTGTTTGTTTCGTGTTTGAGTTCTGAATTATTCCGCACGACGGGCAGCTTTAAATATAAGGCGGGTTGTGGAAAAACATGTTTTCTAAATTGAAACATGAATTTCACATTTAGACTTTTATATTGGCTGAAAATTTTCTATGGGTTTGTTTTTCTTTTTCAATTTGCACTAATTTTTTTATGAATTGAATATTAATTATATTTTATTAACTGTTCCGCACGACGGGCGTGCTTAAATGTATCTATAAAGAGTAGGTTTAAATGATAGCGAGGTATATGATATTTTGCTAGCAGTAAATATTCTAGCGATAAAAGTAGGATAGCTCTTAAGCAAATGATGGTGGAAAATTATGTGAACCTTCAAATATATTTTGCGATCTGATGATATATGTATTAGGAATAACACGTAGCAGAATATAGATTGCATAATATAATATCGGCTGTAATATCAAGGGCTATAATATCGGTGTAATCCTAAAAATTACAACTGTATGAATATGATGCATTAGTGGAAGCATTAACCGAGAGTTAGGAGATAATATTATGGAAAAAAAAGTATTTATATACTAAAAAATTCATTGTTATTTTGTGTTTACATTTCTAAATGATTCCTGACGAGTAAGGGCTCAAGTATGAGGCGGGTTGACTGAATAATATGTCGTCTATTATTAGAATAAGAATATGCAAATTCAGAAAAAGAATTTTCTATTGGTTTAGATTTTACAATTTAGAGTTATCTATTAGACTGGCTGTTTGCATTTAAATATGTATTAATTTTGCTTTTTTAATTGTTCCGCACGACGGGTGGGTTCAAACATTCAATTTTACCGTGTGGAATGAATCCATATACAAAACTCACGGGCTTGACTTCAAGATCCAGACTCACTAATGTAAATTTGACTTAAATGGTGTATAAATATATCGCATTATGCAACAAATGTGAATTTAGCTGATTTACAGTTTGGTTCCGACTCTATATTGGCGGGTTGAGAGAAAAGTATTGGTGGGCCGCGTGTCTGGGACCCCTGGGGTAGATAATCTCATTCTTCTGATTACAAATTATGATCGAATCAGTATATTTTGTGATCACAAACTAATAAGTTAAATCACCTCAGACTAGGCTGAGGGCGGTCAAGATTGGA
>OU696595.1:6140794-6188294 GCA_916048095.2 Sacculina carcini
ATACACACTCATACACACACGCACATACATACACACACACATACACACTAGGGTTATGAATCTGATACTTTTAGAAAAACTTTGATTTTTCTCATGTTTCATTTGATGAACTTTTATCCATAGATCACTCTTTTCAAGTTATTTTTATTAAATCGTTAAACTACGCTGAAGCGCCTAACACAAACTCGTTTTTAAGATTATATGAGCTGACACAATAGTCTATAAAGTGAAGAATAATACTTATCAGGAAACGACAAGAAAATATAATTAAAATAGAGCAAAAATATACAGTTAAGCATTAATTGAATGAAGCAAATTACAAATGAATATACAAGATAATATGATGAGCTGGATGTGATTGTAATGTGTTGTACACCAGACTTCAGTAGTCGTCTAGTGATGACCTAGATCAGTGGGATTATAGTGATGATCTAGATCAGTGGGATTATAGTGATGATCTAGATCAGTGGGATTATAGTGATGATCTAGATCAGTGGGATTATAGTGATGATCTAGATCAGTGGGATTATAGTGATGATCTAGATCAGTGGGATTATAGTGATGATCTAGATCAGTGGGATTATAGTGGTGATTTAGATCAGTGGGATTATAGTGATGATCTAGATCAGTGGGATTATAGTGATGATCTAGATCAGTGGGATTATAGTGATGATCTAGATCAGTGGGATTGTGGTGATGATCTAGATCAGTGGGATTATAGTGATGATCTAGATCAGTGGGATTATAGTGATGATCTAGATCAGTGGGATTATAGTGATGATCTAGATCAGTGGGATTACAGTGATAATCTAGATCAGTGGGATTGTGGTGATGATCTAGATCAGTGGGATTATAGTGATGATCTAGATCAGTGGGATTATAGTGATGATCTAGATCAGTGGGATTATAGTGATGATTTAGATCAGTGGGATTATAGTGATGATCTAGATCAGTAAGCCCCTGGTGATGAACTTCAATTTCAACAATGAATCTATCAAAAAGAACCAGACGTACATCAGAATCCTCCACAAGCTGCACAGTTGCCTCTGAATGCAGTGATAGTGAGGGAGAAAGCAACCTTAGTGAGTTTCACCATCAGCCAGTTTCACTAGACCAGGGGCTGGTACCCGGGGGTGCTCGCTACACAAGGGCGTGCCAACCTGGCTCCTAGGGGTGCGAGGATATCTGTATTTTTTTAAAAGAAATTATATCTTTTACATATGCATTATACTTTTCTTGAAAAAACGTGATTTTGCTTAATACTCTGAAAGGAGTTGTATGAATAAATATTAGGTAAAAATGTTTTGTTATTACGTCGTAGGTATTTTTATATTTTCGTATAGCTATCAGGAATGCAGGGGATGCGACAACTGACCACGGGTATAATGGGGTGCAACAACTGAATGAAAGGAAATTTGAATGGGGTGCGAGCATTGAGAAAGGTTCAGGAACACTGCACTAGACTCTATTGCAACAAATGTAACGCACTGCGCAAACAATCGTCTGCCGAATTGCATGAACAACATTCTTTGTCAACTAGAATATCATCACACGTGCGTCAAAGTCTGGCTGAAAATGGAGTAATTGCCCCAACATCCGCACAGTATGGCGTGCAGCTATCAGATATGCCAAACTAGTTAAGAACCGCCTCATGTAACTGCTCTGTAAAGACAAATTTTGCTTGTATGTTGATGACAAGATGATTAACAAGGGGAATATTAAAATGGTAGGGTTCAGAGAACATTTCAACACAAGGGAATCAGTGAACGTTAATATATTGTCCGCCGATATCACATTGTTGTTTTGCAACATGCATTGGACTATTTTTCAATATGGTCACACATCTAAAGTCTAATACGATGCCACAAAATCAAATGTACACATTGTTTTGTGTATTTTTTATGCGTATTGTATGTACAACTGACATGTTGTAATAAATAGCCTTTTATTCCTTGTGTTCTGATCGGAAATATGAAACCGTGTTGTGCGCGCGAAGTTTTTCAAGGTCTGTGAAAACCAAGTCATTTTTGAGAGTTTTAGGTAAAAGTTCATCATTTAGAACTGCAGGTCAGTGCATCTGATATTTGTCATAACCCTAATACACACACATACATATACATGTATTTACACACACCCACACATACACATACACACATACGCACACAAACATACACACACATACACGCATACACATACACGCATACACATACATACATACACACACATATATATACACTCAATATAATATACTCAATATAAGGAACTACAGCAGAATTTGGAAACTTTATAGCCGTGGTCACACGAGGCCGATTGTTCATCTAGCCAACAATTGGCTTGGTCAACAATTGGCTTGACCAACAATCGGCCTCGTGTGACCACGGCTTATACTGTCCAAATTCTGTTGCTAATCCATACTGTCATTCCTCTATACGAATGGAATGATACATAGGGATGCAGTTTAATGCGGTTTTATGTGAGAAATTTAACTAGCCTAGCAACTTACGAGCAGTTAAAAACAAATATGACTTAAGAATAATTGTAAAATATAATCTTGCCGCGGATAAACATATTGGGAAAATATCAGCACTGGCATATATAAGTGTGAGGGATATTAGAAGAACTCTTAGATACCTAGATGAGGACTTGCTGTAAAAGTTAATGTGTAATATTATTACGCCCAGCTAGAGTATGCGTCGGTGGTGTTGTCTCTCATGAGATAAAGAACAAGCGTAGAAAATGTTGAAGAGAAAGGAGAGAGAAGAGACAATTGTAGAATGTTTGATGTGTGAATCTCGATGTGAAGAAAGAATAAGAGTGCTTTATTTGATCTGTATATATTTGCTATGTTTTTCCGTTTGCGCTAATATTATTAGTTTGAATAAGAACTTACATGACTATGAATATTACCAGTCCACCGATAGAGAGAGCATTTTGGAACACACCAAAAAACTGTTAATAAAAGAAACACGTAGTCAGATATTGGATGAATATAAGGCATATTGAAAACATAAGCTCAGTGTAATGCTAGTAAATTGACTTATAACATTTCCCAATACACAGGCTTATAAAGATCTGGCCAAGCTGCCTGTATTGAAACACCATCATTTCAACATGAACACCATCATTCATCATTCATTCATCGTTCATCAATGATGGTGTATTGAAACACCTTCATATTGTCGATCTGGGGCGCCAGAGCGAGCGATGCGCGAGATGTTCGATAAATTCAACGTTTCCTCACATACCATTCAACCTACTGTACTGTCTTGGTGACAATTTAGCTGTGGGAAGTATAGGCAGTGTAGGAGTTCGATGACGCGTTGAGTCTCATGGGGAGTTTAGATCGAGCGTTCATGATGTGAGTGTGAACGGTGCGCGGAAGCGTTGAGTTACAGTGTACGGTGTGAATAATGAGTGTTGCGTGTATTTACTCGGTGTTATATTGTGCGATTGTGAGATTGTGTTATAAATATTTCATCGCCCATCCTCTGTTCTGCAATACAACTACAACACCATCATTTCAATTGAGCCGAGCTATTTTTTCACATAATTGTCAGTGCTTGTTGCTAATGTCTTCATCGATTTAATTCATAAATGAAAGTGCTTGAACGTTTGGAAATAGTGTTATTTTAAGACGCACCAGAATACCCCACCTAAGCTAAGGAAATATAATAAATATTCAGGTTTCAAACATGTCTAATTGTAAACAAAATGAATAATATATATTCATACATATACTTTTGCAGAAATCTTGGACAAGACTACTAGCATCAGCATGCTCGTTGAGTAACGCTGCATCAATTCCGGAACATGAGCTCAATTAATATATAAATTATAAAATTTAATATGAGTTTTTCTACAACAAATCGACCATAGCGAATATGTGTCTTGAGCAATTTTGTGGAATTTTGTTTGTGCTGTTTGGAAACTCTGAAATTATTGCCTATTACATTCATTGATATCTGCAATGAATATACGAATATACAATATATTGCCCCAATACAATGTTTCTTTTATATTTGCAATCAATTAACTTTCGTCTTACATACAATTTTTACATACAATATATATACATACAAATATCAGTACTTAAGAATCATATATATACAAGATAAAAATAATTAATTATCATTGACATAACAATGCATGTTTCATTTCGTCTACTCAAGTCTCGTGGGTTGAACTGGTTGATACTTACGGTTAGAACCATATTTCTGATAAATTTATTCTGTACGAAGACAGAATTTGCTACGTTCAACTTGATGTGCACATGATGTAAACCAAACAATAAACACGCATTTTTATCTGCTACATTCACTATGCTTATACTACAAACGTTTTATCTTAATTATTCTCTACTGCGTTTACTACGCTTACACTAAATTCGCCTGAATGATGCAAGTGAGTCAGTTATGAGTTGATTTGTCAGCTTTCTAGCCTCTGTTTAACCTCCACATTCACTTGAAATATTGAAATAACACATAAATGTGGTATATTTGGCACATATGATATATATCTGATATAGTATAGCAATAGTGAAACCCAGCAGTTATTTTTAATCATTGCTCATGATATTTTCTATGATAATATAACACGATCACCTCACACGTTTGGCAAAGTGTATGCAATACTTATTTAAAGTTGTGTATAACATTTGAATGTAAATGTTCACTACTGTAAGAATATATATGTAAAAATTACTCATTGTTAAAAGTCAATACATTATTTGAGACTGGCTAATATAAAATCAGTTAAAAGCTTGTTGTCGGTGTGAAAGGCTCGCGGGCTCGAGTTCACATGGCCAAAAGTCACGTGACCTGTGACGTCAGCACGCTACTTGTGGGTGACGATTGTTGAATGAGGTTTTGTAATTCATACTGTTGCTTTGCGTTTTGGCGTCGGTGCATTCATTGTTTACGAGCTCAATTTGATATTCAACGCTTCTTCAACAGCCGTGCAAATTCAACTTCAAATTGCACACCTCAATTTCAACTGCAGCTAATCAAATATGTTTGTCGACTGATGCAAGCACGGAGGACCGTACAAAAATTACTCGCTGCTGTAGAGAGAGACCATATTTACAAACTGACGTGGGTGGCCTACTCTTCTGTATTGCCAATGTGATTTGAAATGCTCTACAGGTAGATCAAGTCTTCCCAACGCTAGAACCAGACTGCTTCTACCGTTCTACTGGTCCAACACTACATTCACAATCAAAGTGATGATGATTACTTGTGTACTACGCACAGATATGATGAGGCGATAGATCATAATATAATTTGAATTATATAATTATATGAATTGCATGTTTTGCATGATGTTGCCACAATGTGCCAATGCAATTTGAAACATGGAAAATGCAGATCATATTGCGTTCAGCAGATTTCAATGAGTTATATTTATAAGACATGAAAGTAGTGCAAAACATCAGGCGTAGCACGACAATAAACAGATAGATAAAGTGTGACATGTTTTCTGCTTTAGGTGCCCTCCTGTATGTTTGCCGTTGACTGGCAAAACCAGTGAACTATTGCTGTGTGAGCTAGAGATGTTATCTTCAATGATTGCAGTAGAATGTCAATATTCGCGCATGCACCGCGACAATGAAGCCTGTTTAGTTGAACCTTTCCACCAACACTGAACTAGCTCTTGTTTGGTCTATTATTATATGCTACCATTGACATATTAAGCGTGCACAGGCTTGTTGAGACTATATGCACGTTCTCATGTGATTCTTTATGATAAAACATCCTAGAAGCCCAATTAGACCAAATTTGCCAAATTTAACTTGATACACGATCCGTATGTAGAGCATACGGAATAGAATAAAATGCTTGAAACAGCATTATATACGCTAATATGCAAACACTTGTTGGTCAATCACAATTAAACCTATCTGAAACGACTGGTTAATATTCGGGTTTATTTTGACATCCATCAATTTCTTATTGAAAATGCGTGCGATGTACGATTGCTTGTGCACATGTCCATATCACTGTGGTGGAATATGCAGTATCCACAAAACGCTATGAAATGACATTTCTACTTACAACATACTGTTCGAATGATGCATAAAAGTGTAGCATAATAAATAGTAGCAGCTTACATATGAAAGTGTATGGTGCAGCTACGTCCTAGTTTCTACTATATTATCCCAGTGTTTTAATTAATATGTTATATTATTAATCGACACAATGTAATATTTTGATGTGATTATATAGTACGTTTGCACCCTGGTAAGGATAGGCATCTAAAATGGTTTCAGAATGATGATAATTATAAACAATTATCATCATTATAAAGTGATATTATTATGATATATATCTCAATATATTCAACATGGTGCCGATGCAACCATACCGCAAAACAAACACAAATACAGACGAATTACTGGCAGAAAGAAACAGCCGGGAAAATATATCAAATAGAAAGAGGACACACGTCAAAATTAAATATCTGAAATATTATACAATATTATATTTGATATTTGATGCACCAATTATGCAAATATCTGAGCTGAAGCATAGATAAACATACATGATATTAATTAACACGCACATATAACCCACATACACAATTATGATGTAAATTTTTACAAGCACAATTTAGCTCGGTATATGTTTAATCATTGCGTCATTTGATTGATTATATAAAAAAATATATCATGTTCGATATGCAGTTAGATGTCATGCTTGAGTGCAGTGCTGCAGTGATATAATCAACTCAATGAAGGCATTATGTTAATCGTTATTGAAGCGTGTCCAGTCAACTTGCAACTCTATCAGTCGTACAGTACACAGTAGAAAACAGTGATGTATAACTAGACACCTAGGTGACACATGAGTTCAATGTCAAACATGTTCAAGTATCCTCTAACGTTATGCTGAGAATATTCTCACCATAGACAACATCAACATTATCATGCAACAACATTAGTCACTTGAAATACTAATGTAGAAGAGAGACCAATATACAACATACATGGACGTACATGTACATTGTATATGTTTAGTGACACACAAAGACGCGCAGGTAATATTTTGTCACTGTGATTCTAACATAACAACAGTGAAAATGTATGTAACAAAATGTAACATATACAACAGTAAATGTAACATATATAACATATACAATGTAACAAAATGTAACATATACAACAGTGTAGTGAAAATATAGATGTATTCAATGAAGATGATGACGACAATGAAATGATGGCACTGAAATGCACTCTTGAAAACAAAACTTATAATAAACAATAAACACTTTGTGGTCTCGCACCAACCACAATTACAAATACACCACCAACACACGAACACCACCAACACTCACAACGCCCAAAACCAGACTGCTTGTAGCTCGCTTCAGCCACACGTACAGGCGTCACACGTCACAATGTCAAAGTACACTGACCAATCAGAACACAGTACGCGAGTCACGTGACAAGCCAAGTCACATGAACCATACGCACACGCAGACATATACACGCACATACACGGTAACTCGCATTCATGGAAAAGAGCAGGCACACCATTCGCGCACTTGAACATACACATACATACAGACATACAAACACACCTACGCGGTTACACGATTTCATCACACTGTACATACACAATACGAATACCTATTACATGCCCCCATGGTGTTCACACCAATCAAATACAATACATAATCGAACCAATACAGCGGCAACAAAACCTACACATGATACAGGCAATCAATAATTAAAACTAGTGCATAACATAGTCACGGTGCCAGGCAGGAGCTCTTCTCTGTCGTGTAGGGCGGCTGTGACTCACCGATTCACTGGCTTCTGCAGACACAGCATCACCGTCGTCACCGCTACGAGGTCTGAGGTCGCGCACGTGACGCAGCATGCCGTCCACCTCGACCACCTGGTCAGACGCCACCGCCGTAACACGACCCTCGACAGACGGTTGAGTGCACCTTGTACCACTGTTGCGCACCCACACTGGATCACCGGTGTCAAATGCATCAGTTGTCTGACGCGGCGTCATACACGCTCCCTGTTCACCCACAATATCACGCCAATGATAGTTGTACAGTACGTGTGCAGGCGTTCCCTTGCGGTCACTGAAAGGACTCGTATTATACAGATGTACAGCTTCACCGATGGAACAGTTCTTGCGAGCAGCAATCACCTTCACAGTGCGATGATTCCTTTCTATAATACCATTGCCACTGGGTCTGTACGCCGCTCGAAATCGCACCTCTATACTCCACTTTGCTGCAAATGCTAGAAACTGCTGACTTCTGAATATAGTCGCATTGTCACACAATAGCTGAGTGGGGAAACCTCGCTCAAGGAACATCTCTTCAAGGTGTCTCGTGATATTATCAGAGTCGGATCGCCTCAGCAATCGCCACAAAGAAAATCTTGATGGTCCACAGTCAATCACGGACAGATATTCTTGACCTTGAAAGTGTGTGACGTCTATAGCGAGTCTGTGCCATATCTCTCCAACTGATAACTCACCTCTTGGCCATTTTCGCGGGGCAGGATCGATTGATTGGCAAGTGTTACAACTCGCCACCACGTTTTTCACTTGTCTTCTGGATACCGGTGAAGAACACTCCCTCCGCGCAAAAAATAGTGTTCTCCGCACGCCAGGGTGTCCGGCACGCTCGTGAATTTTGCGTATGTTCACCGTGTCATCACGTGGTACAACGGTTGCAGCGGCAGAAGCACTTTCAGTCAGCCATTTCTGCGGCACACGAGTCAGCAAATCGGCGCGGTTTTTCTTTGATGGTACCAGCTCCACATCAATTATCAATTCAAGTTCGTCGGCTAATTGTTTTACTATGTTTAATCTACGACGAATCAACAGCTCGTTCTGTGCCTTGGTGCGCACCCGCGTCCTGCCACTCAAAATGTCGCTAATCCATCGACACACTGTGACAGAGTCGGATTTGATCAAGAGGTTGGTCATATTCCAGCTCACCGCCATATTGATCCCGCGAATTGCAGCGTCCAATTCCGCCATATTTATGTGAGCTGTCTTGTCTGATCTCAACCACGAGGCGTCTTCAACAATATCTCCGTCGACTTCGAGCATAACTCCGAGTGCCAAAGAGCTCGCGTCGGTCCATATTGTTGCCTTTTTTGAGTTAACACTCCAGTGACCTCCCACAGGATCTACTTGCCGCACTTGTTTGTCAATGAAGGCTAACATATCGCGAATTTGGTTATCGTCGTCAATTCGGTCGTCCCAGCCTTTTGTAAGCTGATTGGCTCGCCGTTTAGCAAACGCTGTCAAAATTCTTAGCGAGCCACAGACCGGCATGTGGCCTACCAGCTTACCGCACCACGAAAATACGTTTCGGCGCGTTAGATCTGCCGGTGGTGGGTCGATTTTGTTGTCTCGACTCCAAACCATATCTCCATTCTTTCTCGACACTCTCAGACCCAGCACACGAGCACCATCTCTCAGGTTGTCCGGTTTCTTGCTCACCAAACCATATTTTCCAAGAAGACCACGCACTTTTTCCGCGCTGACTACATTGAGGTCAACAAAAATATCATCCAGATAAGCGGAAGTCCCTGCGCTCACACACTCATCTTGCTTCAACACATAATCCAGTATTGTCTGCAGAACGGCGGGTGCCACACTCAGACCGAAACCCATCCTCGTTAAGCAGTATCGCTTGCCGTCAAATATCACTGTCTGATATGGCCACAACTCCTTTTCGACGTGAATTTGCAGATATGCTTTTTCCAAGTCCAGCACTGCTGCATTACTGCCACGACGCCGCCACTGGCGCAGCTTATTTGCACACACATCAGCGGACCCTGTGTACGATGTAATGTGGCCGTTCAGCTCCCTGAAATCACACACGGGCCGGACTTTGTTCTTATTGGTCTGAATAACCGCCATGAGGGGGATTAAGCCTTTTGGAGGACCCATCTCCTGCTCATCGTACTCTCTTAGCCAGCCATTGCTTATCCACTTCTGAATTTCGTCTTCATACTCACGACGAGCACACTGCTTCACATTGTACGTAGCTACTCTGTTATGAAGGTAGTCAGGCTCAGTGGACCGCCATTTCCATGCAGCTTTCCATGTGAGATGTTGTTCGTCAAAATAAACTGTAAAATCCTTCTGTTCCAACAATACACTTCTGGGTGCCGTAATCATCAATCCTGCAGCTCGCTCTATCAGAGACTGGCTTGTACACTGTCGGTGTGAATCGGTGGGTCCAAACTTGACCTGCCCATTTCCATTCACTGCGACACCACCAAAAGATCTTACACCATTCATACCAAGAACGAAATTGTAATTCAACGGACGAAAATTCACAACAATAGCTTCAACAATAACTACACGACCAAATGCGTCCCGCAGTCGCACACTTGTCACACCTTCACATTCTTGTCTTGACCCGTTGATCAGAACTAGATCAGTATATGCCTTAGATTGCTCTCTGCATAGTGCAGCGTATATCAAACATTTACTGCAGCCAGTATCAACCAAAACATCACAATGCACGCCATTGACACGCATGTGCGCCGTAGGAGCGGAGACGCTCAGTGATGCTGCGGAGAAGGAGCCGGCGCATTCGCTGCTTCTCCGTTGTCGTTTCCCGGACATCTTGGGCTTACATGACCGGTCTCACCACATCGGTAACATCGCACTACACGGGTGTTACCATCTTTGAGCAAATTGTCTCTGTGAAAAGATCCGGCGCATCCCCTGGCAAAATGGCCTGATTCTCCACACTTGAAACAGATGACATCTCGATTTGGGCGATTTGTACGGCTACCGGATGATCCTTTGCCAACGGTCGCAGCTGCTACATTGCTTGTGCGGCAATTATCTGCAACAAGCATTCTTGCTCTTTCCAACAACTGATGCAAGCTGAGAGTCTCTATCCTTGCACTGTTTCTCAGAGATGACCTCACGTGCTCAGGTAACCCAAAAAGAAACGCTCCTGATATAGTTTTTTCGCTCATGCCTCCCGCAATTTGAGCAAGCCTTTTTATGTCTGCCAGATATGTATCCACTGGTTCGCACGGCTGCAAGCGACGACGCTGCAGCAGCTCGTACGCTGTGAACGAATCGACATCAAAAGCGTCGCGCAATGTCTTCTCCACTGTTTCGATGTCAAACTTGTCGTTCTCGGGAATCTGATCATACACTTTGTATGCGTGACCGAATAGTCTCAGTGGTACAACTGAAACCAGGTCCCGCACTCCATGCAGACGACAGGTCCACTTGAGACGACTTAGCCACTCTGATACGTTTTCACCGACGTCACCACGAAATTCCGGAATCAACTTCACGTCGAAAGACGACTGGACATGCAGAGGAGCCTTCGATTCTTCGATAGACATTGCGATGATTATGGCCGAAATAGCTTGTAGTGAAAATATAGATGTATTCAATGAAGATGATGACGACAATGAAATGATGGCACTGAAATGCACTCTTGAAAACAAAACTTATAATAAACAATAAACACTTTGTGGTCTCGCACCAACCACAATTACAAATACACCACCAACACACGAACACCACCAACACTCACAACGCCCAAAACCAGACTGCTTGTAGCTCGCTTCAGCCACACGTACAGGCGTCACACGTCACAATGTCAAAGTACACTGACCAATCAGAACACAGTACGCGAGTCACGTGACAAGCCAAGTCACATGAACCATACGCACACGCAGACATATACACGCACATACACGGTAACTCGCATTCATGGAAAAGAGCAGGCACACCATTCGCGCACTTGAACATACACATACATACAGACATACAAACACACCTACGCGGTTACACGATTTCATCACACTGTACATACACAATACGAATACCTATTACACAACAACAACAACGTGTATTTGCTATAGCGCCGGTAAAACACAAGCGCGAAAAACGGAAAGCATCATTTGAGATAAAACGACAATTGTAAAGAATATGGGAGAATGAGCAAGTAAAAGAAAGAGAAGTCACAAAACAACCAAAATTGGTAAATAGCAAGCACAAGCACAAAGGGCACAGTTCCAAAAAATCAAATGGTATGTTCGAACAATAAAATCGACAGATAATTTTTACAGAGAACATTCACAATATAATAAATAAAGCAGCAAGGAAGGAAAGGAAGCAGTAACTGTGCTCAAGACAGGGAAAAATAAGACAACGAGGAGAATTGAAACAATCATGAAACGGAGAAATAGTTCAAACAATATCACAGAGAGGCGAAAGGAGAGAGAGAGTGAGAGACGGGATCAAATGAAATGTCAAAAAGGTACAGGCGAAGCCGACGGCGGAATGACCGAAATGAAGAGGCGCGGGTGATATGAGAGGGAAGAGAATTATACAAGCGAGGGGCATAAAAGAAGAACGATTTAGAGGACCAGGAAGATTCATTAGATGCACGAGGACAAGCGAGAGGAAGAGGGCGACGAGAGGAGTGTGAGTCAGTGGGAGACAAAAGATTAGCAAGATAAGAAGGTTGGTGAGGATCATGCAGAAGCTTGTAAATGAGACAGCAAAGGCGAAAATGAATTCGTGGGATGATAGGAAGCCAGTGGAGTTGAAAAAGTAGCTGAGACGTGTGGCGAGAAAAGGTAGGATGAAAGACAAATCGACAAGATTGGTTAATCACACGCTGAAGGATTAAGAGATGAGAACGAGGAGCACTAAAGTAAAGCGAGTTGCAGTAGTCTAGCCTGGGGAAAATGAGAGTATGAACAAGAGTGATGGCGGATAGAGATAAAGATTGCTCAATAATCTGCCACCGAATGACCTCATAGAGATTGTTTACTCACATCTTCGAACTTGATCTGTGAATGTACACAAGTCAATGTTTACATCTCTATAATGCTAATTTTCGCTAACTTGTATATATTATTAATACTAGGTGAACGGGTCCAATCAAGTGGATAGAATGTCGACGGCTTACCCGACTGTACCATTGACTTTTGCCAGTGATCAAAGAAACATAAGAAAAACAACGCCAGGGAGAGCTGATCAAACTGGATTTCATGCGATCACCACACAAGTGAGCTGACGATAATGATAATGATGTGATGCAATAATTGTGCTCAACTGTGATGACACTGTTGAGCAATGAGCATAATTATTAGGGATCGGTGGTGACACTGGTTAAATTTCAACTCAGAATTCTCAAGCAATACACCATACACAAGTGACAGCATGAGTTGCACAGTGTACAATGCACAGTGTACATACTGGTGTTGCTTGGTTGACACAGGGAACATGCACCCAGATTATTTCGGCAATCATCACAATTGAGCAGAATATACGAGCAGGTGTGCACTTACCGCGTTTAAAATGCTCTGAATAAACAAGAAAGCACCTTTGTAATTGAACTCTAGCCAATTAAGGGCACTGAATGAACGAAAGTACACATTATTTAAAGCAGACAAAAAGTGCATAAAGTTGCCATATGACCGCTGACTAGTCTCCATACACATCCGCCTTTCTACACACATTTTGTTTTTGTCTTGGCCATACCGAGACACTTTCCTACTGTGCAAAACATTTTGCTCGATTGTGTCACAGTCAACTAAGTCGACTGATTGCAATTCTGCCGGTAACTGAAAACTGATTTCAACCACTGAGGCTGGAAATACAAGCTGTGTCGTATCATGCAGGCATGTGAAATGAAGAGAATTGAAATAATTGAGGAATTCGCTACGAAAAACAGCGAGAATAAGACTACATAAGCGAAGCGGAAAAGAGGTGGAGAATGAGTACTTTCATAAGTATATATACTTAGTATAAGTACTAGATTAAGACCTAACCAATTATCATGCATTTATATAGTTTTATCAGTACACACACTTATGATCATGCTTATACATACATTTTGATATTGGAAATTTCACAGCTGACACACGTCTACTCACAATTTGCATCCCCTGCGCACATCAAATCATAGGAAAAACATTCAAATATATACTTTGTAAGTTAAATATTTATTGTCATCACCCACAACCTACGCTGTATATAAGACTGAATTGATTAATAAGAAACATGATTATATTAGTTATTCTATATAATTACTCATAATATGATTATATCAGTCACTCGTAACATGAGAGCATTTATTCTCATGAATGCATGGCAGATGTAGCAAATTATTGGATCTGCACTTATCGAAAAAACTCCATATGTCAGATAAAAATATTCTATTTTATAGTAATTTTTATACATGGTTTGATTATTTAGAACAAGTTTGCCTATATTCCAAAATTGTGTTTTTTCTCAAGTTGTATAAAAATGTATATGTGAAAGAGTGTCTCACTGCGCCAAATCCCTGTCAAATAGATAAAACCAAATAATTGAATACTTTAACAATAATTAGGACGGGCCATGGCAATATTCTAGAAAATTATGCATCAGACAATACAATAAAAAGTAGCACAGGCAGTTCTTCTAGGTCATTTATCCTCTTGTATATTGTGTATATTGTATTGTATAAAGTGTACATGCTGTATATCAAGCTGTTCAACTGTCTTCTATATAATGTGTCTATATATATATATTCTATATATTCAGTTGTCAGTTGTCAGTGGTCCAGTGTGGATGTGTTGCTGGTGTTGTGTTTACTGTGATCAATTTTTTGAACGAGTGAGAGTGTGAGAGTGTGCTAGTGCTGACTATGGTGGTGCTGCGTAGTGTGTGAGTTACGCTTGTGTGGCGGTGTTGTGTGAACGCCGTGAAAGCGCTCACGTTACATTTGCTAGTATCAGGTTAACCTGATCTACCGCTGTCGAGCGTGAGTGTGTGTCTGTCTGCAAGTCCACGTCTGTGCTTGTCATCGCTCTATGCCATTGCAATGCCTTCGTCATCTGCTCCCACCTCTACCCCTGCGAAGTCTTGCCAATGTGGTGAGCCCATCGCCGCCACATCGTATATAGAGTGCGAGAGCTGTATGACATGCTTTCACGTATCATGTGCGGGCCTGACCAACCCGGCGTACAATGCCGTTAGGAAGCATCGGCTGTTTTGGTGCTGCACACCGTGCCAATCAAAGATCCGCTCGGCTTCCACTGTGGCACCTGTAACTGCTGAAGCAATCGCTAATATTGTCGATTCTCGCCTCAACTCATTTCGGCAGGAAATACTGACCGATTTCCGTAGCTCGCCTAGTCAAACTGTCACGGCTGATACTCGTTCTCCCAACTCTCTGAAGTCCTACGCGGTTGTCCTCAAATCCAGAAATTCTGACACACCTATTTCTGAAAAACTTGTGGCTCCAGCTCTACAGAAAATTCCGGTCTCTGGTTCTCGCCCATCTGCCAACGGTAGCTTAGTGCTGCGTTGCGACTCGCCACGCTCGGCGGAGAACGCTGCAGATTGTGTTCGTGCGGCATTCGCCGATGTGGAGGTACACATCCCTCCTCTGAGGCATATTCGCCCAAAGATCACGATCGCTAACATCCCGAGCGACATGACTCCGGAAAGCCTGCTCTCATCTATTCGCCTAAAAAATTCTTCTCTGACTGATCTTCCCCCGTCAGATCTACAGGTTCTATTTTTCACCAAGCCGAAGAATAACGCCACTCATGCTATTCTATCTGTGTCACCCTCGGCTCGCTCAATCATCAAGGATTGTTCAGACCGCTTATTTATTGGTCTGCGCTGCTGTGCGGTGTACAGTAGGTACTGGGTTGTACGCTGCTTCCGTTGCTCGGGGCTCGGCCATAAAGCCGATAAATGTAGTCAACCTACTAAGTGCGGCTTCTGCGCCGGTTCCCATGCATCCAAAACATGTGACCGTTCTGGACCAGCCAAATGCACAAACTGTGTACGCTCAGGGCGTAGCCACTGTCACTCCTCCTACGACTCATCCTGTCCTTCTCTCTTGGCTGTACGTAATTCTCTTCGTATGCGCACCCTCTCCTGTGACTCTCCTACTCAAATTTCCTCTTCTACTGCCGTCTCAGTTAACCCTGATTCACATTCGTGTATCTCGGCCTGACTACCTTCGCTCCCTCTTGCCTCGCCCATCCGTTCCTCCTCTAACACTAGCTTTTTAACTCTTGGTTTTCTAAATACTAGGTCATGTCGGTATAAGACTCCTATACTCTCACACTGATTTCCTCTCATAATCTTTCTTTATTCTTCCTCGTTGAGACCTGGTTTCTTGATTCTGATGTTACGTCTTTTACTGCCCATCTCCCTGCTGATCTCAACTTTATTCACTCCTCCCGCTCAAACACCAAAGCTTCCGGTGGTGGTGTTGGATGTATATTTAATAAAAACTTGGTCTTATCTACTATACCCAACTTTGGTCCCCCATGCTTATCCTTTGAATACCTCGCTCAATCTCTCAATATTCCATCCTGCTCGAAATTTTGGTTTGTTATAATATATCGCCACAATCATTCGGGAACTACGTCATTATTTCTTACCGAATTTCCTATGTTACTTGATGTGCTTCTCGCGTCCTTCTCCAGTCGTTTTCTTATAGTTTGAGATTTTAATTTCTGGATCGATCAACCTTCCCGAAATCCTTATTGCTCTCAATTCCTGTCTATGATCCAAACTTACGGTCTATACTCGCCTGTTACCTCACCGACTCACATCTCCGGTCACACCCTTGATCTTGTTCTTTTTCCATCTCCAGTTCTAGCATCCGACCTAACCCCTCCGGATGTTCTTGTATTCCCCTAGATACCATTACTTCTGACCACAGTCTCCTCACTTTCAATCTTCCCTTTCCCAAACCACGTATTTCTCCCCCCAGATCGTACAGAAATTACAAAATTTTTGACCCTCACCTCTTCTCAACTCTATTCTCTCACATGCTTCCCTCAACTCAATTTCACTCACTTCCCCCTACCCAATTTTACTCTTCTGTTTTCAAGTTTATGTCTTATATCAACGAAGCCATATTTCCACTATGCTCATCCTCCAATCGCTCCAATCTTCCTCCTTGGTTTAATCGCGAACTAATCTCTCTCAAACGCGCCCAACGCTACCACGAGCGTGTGTGGAAACGCTGTTGCACTACTGCTACGTGGTCATCCTTCTGCTCATCTCGCTCTTTGTATATATCTGCCCTATACTCTGCTAAACAATCCTACTTCAAATCTCAATTATCGTCACTCTCTCGCTGTCCTAAATCTCTGTGGTCCTCGCTTGACTCATTGAGTGGCCTGCAAAACCCAAGCCTTTCGTCTTCTCTCTCTGCCTCCGACCTTGCTGTATTTTTTCCGATAAAATCCAAATTGCCATTTCTAGTATTTCTTCTCCTAACTCCCGCTTGACTCACACTAAATCGCACGATCATTTTACTCACTTTTCACATCTAGAGCTTCCTGATATCATCACTATCATTTCTACAACAAACATTTCGCTTTCCCCTGCGGACCCCATAAATTTTCGTGCCCTATCAAACTCTATTTTGCTCCTGGTTCCCTTTATATTGCATTTAATCAATAGCTCTTTCCTACATGGTGTATTTTTTCCTGAGAAGCATGCAGTCATCTTTCCGATACTCAAAAAACCTTCCCTCGATCCCTCGCTATGTAGCAGTTACCGTCCTATTTCTCTACTCAACTTTCCCTCTAAACTCTTCGAGTCTGCTATGTATTCTCAACTTGCGCCATTCATCAACAAATCCCTTGACCCCTTCCAATCGGGTTTCAAGTCTGCTCACTCTACTGAATCTGTCCTAACCTCCGTTACTACTACTGTTTTTTCTCATTTTTCATTCGGTAAATCTGCTCTGCTTATCCTCCTTGATCTGTCAGCAGCCTTTTACTTAGTTGACCATTCAATTTTAATCAGAGATCTCTCCTTTCTTGGTGTGTCCTCTTCAGCGCTCTCTCTTCTACATTCTTATCTTACTGATCGTTCCTACTCGGTGCAATTCAATTCCACTACTTCTAAGCAGACTCCTCTACTTTCCGGTGTGTCACAAGGTTCTATTCTAGCCCCGCTTCTATTCAATCTGTACATGTCTTCTCTATGTCCTATTCTCCATCGCTATTCTGTCCAGTTCCACGTCTACGCAGACGATATACAAATAATTATTCCTCTTCCCTTCCCCCATGCTTCGTTATTATCAGACATTATCTCTGATATTTCTTCCTGGTGTGCCTCTCGCAGTCTCCTTCTTAACACTTCCAAATCAGAATTCTTCATTCTACATCCTCCTCGCTTAACACCTCCGCTGCTCCCTTTACCCCTATCTCAAAGTGTTCGTCATCTCGGAGTCATTCTGGATTCGTCACTTTCTTTTTCTGCAAATATTTCTGCTGTTGCTCGCACTTGTCATCTCATTCTACGTTCGCTATATCCTATCCACCCTTTTCTCGACCGTCCCTCAGCTATTAAACTGATTCAATGTTTCATCTTTTCAAGAATCAACTACTGCAATTCTTTATATTTCCATGTACCTCGCTCCTCTCTGAAAATCCTGCAATATGTCATTAATAAATCTTGTCGTTTCGTGTTTTCTCCTTCCCACTTTCGTCATACCTCACCCTATCTCTACAATCTTCGATGGCTTCCGATCATCCCTCGCATCCACTTTAAAATTTGCTGTCTTGTTTATAAACTTTTGCATGACCCTCGGCAACCTACATACCTCTCGCAGCTTCTTACACTCTCTAATAACTTTCTTTCCCGTCATCCTCTTCCTTTATCCTGTCCACGAGCCCTCAATGAATCTACCTGGTCTAGTAAATCCTTCCCTTTCTATGCTCCACGTTTGTACAACTCTCTTCCCTCCCATGTTATCTCCTCCACATCCTTATCATCGTTTTCCTCTTCTCTGCGCAGTCATCTCTTTGATAAATCTTTTGATCATGACTCTCACTCTCTTACTCCTTACGCTTCGCTCTGAGCTGTCATACCGTACCCGTCTCGCGTGATATATTTACTAGAAGTTTTCTTGTTGTTTTGTATGCTCTTTCTAACTGCCATGTTTCAATTTGGCGGTGTGTGTGCATGAGTATGTTTGTGTGCGTGTGTGTGTGTGTGTTTGTTTGAGTGTGTGTGCTTGTGGGTGTGTGTATTGTCCGCATGTTTGTTTTCCCTAAGCGGCGTGTCTCACTTATTTGTTTATATTTTTGCACCAAGATTTCTCTTTTCGCGCGTGTGTTTTAATGTGCGCTATACAAATAAACGTTAATAATAATAATAATGTGTAGCCTGTATTTGAGCATTGACTGTTTGCGTGTACATTTCCAGTGTTGTCATGTACCAATGACTTGCAATCAGCGAGTCAAACACAATCAAATGCTCAGGTCGAACACTTATGTATGTCTATGTGTTTGTGTGCGTGTGCGTCATTGATTGTCTATGTGTATGTGTATGTGTTTGTGTGCGTGCGTCATTGATTGTCTATGTGTATGTGTATGTATGTTTGTGTGTGTGCGTCATTGATTGTATATGTGTATGTGTGTGTGTGTCATTGATTGTCTATGTGTATGTGTGTGTGTGTCATTGATTGTCTATGTGTATGTGTGTGTGTGTGTCATTGATTGTATATGTGTATGTGTGTGTGTGTGTCATTGATTGTCTATGTGTATGTGTGTGTGTCATTGATTGTCTATGTGTATGTGTGTGTGTGTCATTGATTGTCTATGTGTTTGTGTGTGTGTCTGTCATTGATTGTCTATGTGTATGTGTATGTATGTTTGTGTGTGTGCGTCATTGATTGTATATGTGTATGTGTGTGTGTGTCATTGATTGTCTATGTGTTTGTGTGTGTGTGTCATTGATTGTCTATGTGTATGTGTATGTATGTTTGTGTGTGTGCGTCATTGATTGTATATGTGTATGTGTGTGTGTGTGTCATTGATTATCTATGTGTATGTGTGTGTGTGTCATTGATTGTCTATGTGTATGTCTATGTGTTTGTGTATGTATGTGTGTGTGCGTCATTGATTGTCTATGTGTATGTGTGTGTGTGCGTCATTGATTGTCTATGTGTATGTGTTGTATTTACAATAAGCTCTCCCCAACACTACGTTCTATCAATTCTATCCCTGTTTTCAAACAAAACTGTAAGAAATTTTTCATGGTGAAAGCGTATTATATTCTAAAGAACATTGTCTACATTAGTGATGATTATAAGGTGTAAATTATCTCTGCTTTCTTTACCCTTCACTTTCTCTGTATGTGTGGCTATGTGTGTGTGTTTCTGTGTGTGTGTATCTGTGTGCATGTGTGCGCGTGTGCAGCGCCTTAGAGACCCTCTAGGTGTAGAGCGCTATATCAATATCTACCTAATGTAATGTAATGTAATGTGTGTGTGTGTGTGTATATTTTTCGTTCTTGTGTATGTATGTTTGTCTATTTTTGTGTGTGCATCTGTGTCTCTCTATCTTGTTTATGTATGTCTTCCCATTGTATGTTCTGTCTGTGTATTGTTTTGTCGAGTTCCGCTATATATCTTTGTGTGTCTGTTTTGTTGTGTTCGCTTTCTGTCTGTTTGAATGTTTGTCCGTGTGTGTTGCGTTTAGTTTTGTTTGCATTATTGTGTCTATTGTTTTGTGTGTTGTCAATCTGAGCTTATGTCCTTGTATGACTGCTGTGTTGTCTAAAAGTGTTATCTGTTGTGATGTTTCAATGTGCTGTCTGTAAACGTGGATGTATTTTTATCTTTTGCGTTTATTTACTTATCTAATAAGTAATTGCGTTTATGTGCGTGTGTGTGTGAGTGTATGATAGTGTCCTTGTCCTCCTCTCTCTTTATATCTCTGTTCGCGAGTGTGTATAAGTGTTTTCTGTTCTCCTCTCTCTTTATATCTCTGTTCGCGAGTGTGTATAAGTGTTTTCTGTTCTCCTCTCTCTTTATATCTCTGTTCGCGAGTGTGTATAAGTGTTTTCTGTTCTCCTACTCGTATTTTTTCTGTGACTGTTGTGCTGTGCTCTCTGTATGTTTATCCTAATCTATGTCTGTGTGTGTCTGTGGTGTTGTTATTTATTATTGTTGTTATGTTTGTTATTTATATCTGTGTGTCTATTGTATTATGCTTCTTGCCTATCTGAGAGTATGTCCTTGATTGTCTGCTGTGTTGTCTTCAGTGTTATATGTCTGATATGTTGTCATCTTCACTAGGTATGTGTGTGTGTGTGCGTGCTGTCAATCTTAGGGTATGTCCTTGCAGGTCTGCTTTTTTCATTTTTTTCTGCTTTTTTCCAATTTTTTCCTCAATATGTATGCGTGTGTGTGTATTTTTGCGTATGTAAACGGGAATGTTTGTTTGTGTTTGTGTGTATATGTGCTTGTCTGTTTTGTGTGTGTTTGTGTGTGGGTCTGCGCGTGATTGTTTATGTGTATGACTCGTGTGCTTGAGTGTGTACATGTGCGTGATCGCTTTTGAGACCTTCGGGTTAAAAGCACGATATAAATGTCTTAATGTAATGTAATGTAATGTTATATGTGTGTGTATGTGGGCGTGTCATTGATTGCCTATGTGTATGTGTGCGTGTGCGTCATTGGTTGTCTATGTGCATATATGTGTGTGTGTGTCATTGGTTATCTATGTGTATGTGTGTATGTGTGTCATTGTTTGTCTATGTGTATGTGTGTGTATGTGTTTCATTGGTTGTCTATATGTATGTGTGTATGTGTGTCATTGTTTGTCTATGTGTATGTGTGTGTATGTGTATCATTGGTTGTCTATATGTATGTGTGTGTATGTGTGTCATTGGTTATCTATATGGCTATATGTGTATATGTATATATGTATATGTGTATATGTGTATATGTGTATATGTATATATGGCTATATGGCTATATCTATATGGCTATATCTATATGGCTATCATTGGCTATATGTGTATGTGTGTCATTGGTTGTTTATGTGTGTGTGTATGTATGTGTGTCATTGTTTGTCTATGTGTATGTGTATGTATGTGTGTCATTGTTTGTCTATGTGTATGTGTATGTATGTGTGTCATTGGATACCAATATACCAATTATGATCCGAGAATTACCATACCAATTATGCTCATCTTTTCAACGTTGTTAGAGCAATCTGTGTTTTTATTTCTACGTCAGTGCGCTTCATTTGTCACCGAGTTGTAATCACCGAGATGAATAGATGCATGAGCATAATTTGGGCTTTAGTGTCTCAGTTGGCATGTTTGGCCAGCTACGACTTAAATTAAGTTATATTTTCCCAATCTTCATCTACTCATTACACCTATTTACAAGTCTAAGAGGAAAGCTGTATTTATTCTAGTCAATACGTCATCTTGCTTGTCTTAATTTGCTGTTGTGTACGCCCACAATTTCCTCGTGTTTAAATTCCGAATTCGTGCTCAGATACGAGCGTGATTATAGCTTATATTTAGTTAGTGTACTATTAGCGTGATTATAGTTTAGATTTAGTTAGTGTACTATTAGTGTGATTAAAACTTATATTTAGTTAGTGTATTATTAGTGTGATTAAAACTTAGATTTGGTTAATGTATTATCAGTGTGATTATAGTTTAGATTTAGTTAATGTATTATTAGTGTGATTATAACTTAGATTAAGTTAGTGTATTATTAGCGTGATTATAGCTTAGATTTAGTTAGTGTATTATTAGTGTGATTAAAACTTATATTTAGTTAGTGTATTATTAGTGTGATTAAAACGTAGATTAAGTTAATGTATTATTAGTGTGATTATAGCTTAGATTAAGTTAGTGTATTATTAGTGTGATTAAAACTTAGATTTAGTTAGTGTATTATTAGTGTGATTATAACTTATATTAAGTTAGTGTATTATTAGCGTGATTATAGCTTAGATTAAGATAGTGTATTATTAGTGTGATTAAAACTTATATTTAGTTAGTGTATTATTAATGTGATTAAAACTTACATAACGTACTTAAAACTTACTTTGTAGATTAAGTTAGTGTATTATTAGTGTGATTATAGCTTATATTTGGTTAATGTATTATCAGTGTGATTATAACTTATATTTAGTTAGTGTATTATTAGTGTGATTATAGCTTGGATTTAGTTGGAGTATTATTACTGTGAGTATAGCTTAGATTAAATATATATAATCACAATGATTTTGCTCTCCCTTTTGAGCGCGAGATTTAGTTACAATAAAATTTTGCTTGTATTCAATTAAGAATGATCTCCTGGATAAAATGAGAAGAAACAAAAGTGTATACCCATTCTTTCAATACTGCGGAGCAATATACATATTTATATTATTACAAGTAAAATGTATAGGCAAGCGGTGCTGATCTATCGATGCTGCTGTGCAAAAAATCGCTGCGCAAATTATCTGAAAGGTAATGAAAATTTGGCAAAATATGTTTATCATTTTTCTATGGACTTCACTAGAATATGTGCAGTGAATCATACACCTCAAGTCAAGCTGCAATTCGCTCTGCACAAAATGATGCAACTTCTACAAAATAGAAATTAGCGTGTTTTCGTGTTGTACTAAGCTAGTGCATGATGGGATGATGTAATACCGGTATTATATTTTAAATTTGTGTATAACATTTCTTGCATATCTATGAGTTACCATTCTTTCTAAATGTATCATAATCTCAGTAAAATATTAGTAAATATATATAATTCTATTATATTAGTAAAAGGTATTTAGTAGATAATTTCATTAGTATTTGTATTAATCATATTTAAACTATAATTATTATTAGCAAAAACACGTGTGAATTATAAATACAATTTATTACTGATAATTTCTAGTAAAACAAATATGATCTATTTGAACCTTTGATAATTCTTTGATTTACTACTGTTGTTTTACAGCCGTCAGCTGCTGATAGCTTGAACGATTAAATTAACAAATAATACAGTAATATTATATAACAGATTCGCTTGTGGAACCAGGTTTTACTGATTTCCTTCCTCTAGTAAAAAATTGCGTCAAATTCTATTTTTACCGGAGTAATGATATCAGAACAATGTGAAGATCTTACTGAGGGTGGTTGTGGTAAATTATATATACTTTTTAGCTAGGCATAGTCTTGTATATCTTATTAATTATTAGGGTGACCTTTTGGTGCGCTAAAATAAGAAAAGTTACACAAAAAATATCAAAAGATGCGTTAAAAATGCATTTTTTCTTCAGAACCCACTGACTTTTAAAAGGTAGTTAAAATGACTTAATTATGAAAACCATACTTTTTGTGAGAAAGATGTGTACTTTTTACATTCTATAATTATAAATACAATCTGTTTTGAGCATTTGCGGTTGTGCTAGCAATGCATGCTTCATGAGCTTCAACTGTCATCTCACTGGCGACAAGAATGACATTTGGATGCGCTAAAAATCGCAAATAGTTGCGCTAAGAAGTTGAGCTCAATATTTCGCTAAATATCACCAATTTTAAATAATAGAGTAATAAGATGTAAACACTGAAATCACTCCTTAAAATAACACTTTGAGAGTTTCACGTTTTTATTTCTACTTAATGCATTTTGAATTTTCGCGGCTGCAGTAAGATTGTGTTTTTCACATGCACATGCTTGTCTAGTCTGTCGAGTCTGTCGCACTGATGCCTGGTAGTGACATTTAAATACACAATATAATTTGAAATTATCACTTGATTATAGTTTTCTTAAATGTTCTAAGGTATAAATGGATTTTACAAATATAACATCATCTGATTCCACGGTAATTATATTAAAGTGCTGTTGATCTAACTATACCTTTACAACTTCAATTTCGGAATAATCAACTTCAATTTCGGAATAATCAACTGCAATTTCGGAATAATCAACTGCAATTTCGGAATAATCAACTGCAATATCGGAATATTTATTTTTTCGACGCAATACGCTTAACAGTATTCACGTGCTTACATAATTTACATTCACGTGCTTACATACTTTATTTTTTGGGTTGTTCTCCACTGTGGACTTCATGAATGTGTTCTCTACTGTGGACTTCATGAAGGCAATGTGTTCTCTACTGTGGACTTCATGAAGGCAATGTGTTCTCCACTGTGGACTTCATGAAGGCAATGTGTTCTCTACTGTGGACTTCATGAAGGCAATGTGTTCTCTACTGTGGACTTCATGAAGGCAATGTGTTCTCCACTGTGGACTTCATGAATGCAATGTGTTCTCTACTGTGGACTTCATGAAGGCAATGTGTTCTCTACTGTGGACTTCATGAATGTGTTCTCTACTGTGGACTTCATGAAGGCAATGTGTTCTCCACTGTGGACTTCATGAAGGCAATGTGTTCTCTACTGTGGACTTCATGAAGGCAATGTGTTCTCTACTGTGGACTTCATGAAGGCAATGCGTTCTCCACTGTGGACTTCATGAAGGCAATGTGTTCTCTACTGTGGACTTCATGAATGTGTTCTCTACTGTGGACTTCATGAAGGCAATGTGTTCTCTACTGTGGACTTCATGAAGGCAATGTTTTCTCTACTGTGGACTTCATGAAGGCAATGTGTTCTCTACTGTGGACTTCATGAAGGCAATGTGTTCTCTACTGTGGACTTCATGAAGGCAATGTGTTCTCTACTGTGGACTTCATGAAGGCAATGTGTTCTCTACTGTGGACTTCATGAAGGCAATGTGTTCTCCACTGTGGACTTCATGAAGGCAATGTGTTCTCCACTGTGGACTTCATGAAGGCAATGTGCTCTCCACTGTGGACTTCATGAAGGCAATGTGTTCTCCACTGTGGACTTCATGAAGGCAATGCGTTCTCTACTGTGGACTTCATGAATGTGTTCTCTACTGTGGACTTCATGAAGGCAATGTGTTCTCTACTGTGGACTTCATGAATGTGTTCTCTACTGTGGACTTCATGAAGGCAATGTGTTCTCTACTGTGGACTTCATGAAGGCAATGTGTTCTCTACTGTGGACTTCATGAATGTGTTCTCTACTGTGGACTTCATGAAGGCAATGTGTTCTCCACTGTGGACTTCATGAAGGCAATGTGTTCTCTACTGTGGACTTCATGAATGTGTTCTCTACTGTGGACTTCATGAAGGCAATGCGTTCTCTACTGTGGACTTCATGAATGTGTTCTCTACTGTGGACTTCATGAATGTGTTCTCTACTGTGGACTTCATGAAGGCAATGTGTTCTCTACTGTGGACTTCATGAATGTGTTCTCCACTGTGGACTTCATGAAGGCAATGTGTTCTCTACTGTGGACTTCATGAAGGCAATGTGTTCTCTACTGTGGACTTCATGAAGGCAATGTGTTCTCTACTGTGGACTTCATGAAGGCAATGTGTTCTCTACTGTGGACTTCATGAAGGCAATGTGTTCTCTACTGTGAACTTCATGAAGGCAATGTGTTCTCTACTGTGGACTTCATGAAGGCAATGTGTTCTCTACTGTGGACTTCATGAATGTGTTCTCTACTGTGGACTTCATGAAGGCAATGTGTTCTCTACTGTGGACTTCATGAAGGCAATGCGTTCTCTACTGTGGACTTCATGAATGTGTTCTCTACTGTGGACTTCATGAAGGCAATGTGTTCTCTACTGTGGACTTCATGAATGTGTTCTCCACTGTGGACTTCATGAAGGCAATGTGTTCTCTACTGTGGACTTCATGAAGGCAATGTGTTCTCTACTGTGGACTTCATGAAGGCAATGTGTTCTCTACTGTGGACTTCATGAAGGCAATGTGTTCTCTACTGTGGACTTCATGAAGGCAATGTGTTCTCTACTGTGAACTTCATGAAGGCAATGTGTTCTCTACTGTGGACTTCATGAAGGCAATGTGTTCTCTACTGTGGACTTCATGAAGGCAATGTGTTCTCTACTGTGGACTTCATGAAGGCAATGTGTTCTCCACTGTGGACTTCATGAAGGCAATGTGTTCTCTACTGTGGACTTCATGAAGGCAATGTGTTCTCCACTGTGGACTTCATGAAGGCAATGTGTTCTCTACTGTGGACTTCATGAAGGCAATGTGTTCTCCACTGTGGACTTCATGAAGGCAATGTGTTCTCCACTGTGGACTTCATGAAGGCAATGTGTTCTCTACTGTGGACTTCATGAAGGCAATGTGTTCTCCACTGTGGACTTCATGAAGGCAATGTGTTCTCCACTGTGGACTTCATGAAGGCAATGTGTTCTCTACTGTGGACTTCATGAAGGCAATGTGTTCTCTACTGTGGACTTCATGAAGGCAATGTGTTCTCTACTGTGGACTTCATGAAGGCAATGTGTTCTCTACTGTGGACTTCATGAATGCAATGTGTTCTCCACTGTGAACTTCATGAAGGCAATGTGTTCTCTACTGTGGACTTCATGAAGGCAATGTGCTCTCTACTGTGAACTTCATGAAGGCAATGTGTTCTCTACTGTGGACTTCATGAAGGCAATGTGTTCTCTACTGTGGACTTCATGAAGGCAATGTGTTCTCTACTGTGGACTTCATGAAGGCAATGTGTTCTCTACTGTGGACTTCATGAAGGCAATGTGTTCTCTACTGTGAACTTCATGAAGGCAATGTGTTCTCTACTGTGGACTTCATGAAGGCAATGTGTTCTCTACTGTGGACTTCATGAAGGCAATGTGTTCTCTACTGTGGACTTCATGAAGGCAATGTGTTCTCCACTGTGGACTTCATGAAGGCAATGTGTTCTCCACTGTGGACTTCATGAAGGCAATGCGTTCTCTACTGTGGACTTCATGAATGTGTTCTCTACTGTGGACTTCATGAAGGCAATGTGTTCTCTACTGTGGACTTCATGAAGGCAATGTGTTCTCTACTGTGAACTTCATGAAGGCAATGTGTTCTCTACTGTGGACTTCATGAAGGCAATGTGTTCTCTACTGTGGACTTCATGAAGGCAATGTGTTCTCTACTGTGGACTTCATGAAGGCAATGTGTTCTCTACTGTGGACTTCATGAATGTGTTCTCTACTGTGGACTTCATGAAGGCAATGTGTTCTCCACTGTGGACTTCATGAAGGCAATGTGTTCTCTACTGTGGACTTCATGAATGTGTTCTCTACTGTGGACTTCATGAAGGCAATGTGTTCTCCACTGTGGACTTCATGAAGGCAATGTGTTCTCTACTGTGAACTTCATGAATGCAATGTGTTCTCCACTGTGGACTTCATGAAGGCAATGTGTTCTCTACTGTGGACTTCATGAAGGCAATGCGTTCTCCACTGTGGACTTCATGAAGGCAATGTGCTCTCTACTGTGGACTTCATGAAGGCAATGTGTTCTCTACTGTGGACTTCATGAAGGCAATGTGTTCTCCACTGTGGACTTCATGAAGGCAATGTGTTCTCCACTGTGGACTTCATGAAGGCAATGTGTTCTCTACTGTGGACTTCATGAAGGCAATGTGTTCTCCACTGTGGACTTCATGAAGGCAATGTGTTCTCCACTGTGGACTTCATGAAGGCAATGTGTTCTCTACTGTGGACTTCATGAAGGCAATGTGTTCTCCACTGTGGACTTCATGAAGGCAATGTGTTCTCCACTGTGGACTTCATGAAGGCAATGTGTTCTCTACTGTGGACTTCATGAAGGCAATGTGTTCTCTACTGTGGACTTCATGAAGGCAATGTGTTCTCTACTGTGGACTTCATGAAGGCAATGTGTTCTCTACTGTGGACTTCATGAATGCAATGTGTTCTCCACTGTGGACTTCATGAAGGCAATGTGTTCTCTACTGTGGACTTCATGAAGGCAATGTGTTCTCTACTGTGGACTTCATGAAGGCAATGTGTTCTCTACTGTGGACTTCATGAAGGCAATGTGCTCTCTACTGTGGACTTCATGAAGGCAATGTGTTCTCTACTGTGGACTTCATGAAGGCAATGCGTTCTCTACTGTGGACTTCATAAAGGCAATGTGTTCTCTACTGTGGACTTCATGAAGGCAATGTGTTCTCTACTGTGGACTTCATGAAGGCAATGCGTTCTGGTTATGTCTTCTTCCTTGTGCAGCCTCCGTTTTGTCTGGAGTGATCAGATTGGCTGTTGATCCAGTCATAGGCGGTAGACTGCTTCACTACCAGATTTCTCGCAAATTCCCTCCAATCTCCGCCTCTATTGAATACCTCATAAATTCTTTTATAATTTCTTGAGCATCGGATTGACTTATGTAATTTGCTAGATTAATTTTATCACAACATTTTATCATTTTATGGGAGTCATATTATGTTGAGTTATCAGTTGTTGTTGCTATTATTTATTGTAATTTTTTCCAACTTTCTTTCTAAAAATATTTTCTTTTCGAATTATCTTTCTCTCTGTATATATCTTTTCGAATTATCTTTCTCTCTGTATGTCTCTCGTATATTTTGGGCGTTTCCAGTACATGGGGCCACCGCAGGGTGGTAATAGTGCACTTGCACTCTTCCCTGTGCTCCCGTATGTCACGGTGTGAGCCTGAGTGAGTGTGTTGGAGTCGTGTCCGAGGTTTGAGAGTGGTGTGACGTCTTGTAGGCGCCTGTGGGGCGGTGATGCTCACGCTCACCTGTGTGTAAATATATTTTAATTTTGTTTTTCGTCCACAGTAAGCACGTGAATACTGTTGAGCGCATTCCGACAAAAAATTTATATTCCGAAAATGAAGTTGATTATTCTGAAATTGAAGTTGTAAAGGTATAAAGGTAAAGTTGTAAAGGTAGCTGCTCTAAGGCTGCTTGAAAAGTATAGAAATAAAAGTTAGATTTTATTGCACATATCAAATATATTTTATTGTCTATATAAGTGTTAGGTCTATATGATATTGTCTATGTCCAGATTATGTCTATGGGAACATACATGTACGCAGGATGTTTAGCACCACATACACACACAATGTACACACGTCTTGCAGATACATGCTTATCGAGTCCATGTTGACAATACATGAACATATGTTGCATTGTACACTTAACAACTGAAAAATTATCCTTATAGTGTGAACGAATTGTTATGAAAGTTCAAAAATTGTCCTAAATCCAAATAGTTGCTCTTAAAAATAAAAAAATGCGCTAATAACAACAAGTTTCATTTACAACTTCCTTAATACTTGCCCCAGATGAAAAATATTTATTTTTGGGCTCCTCAGGACGAACAGAGTCTGTGATTAAAATTTTGCATTTGCAACAAAAGGTCACTTCATTAAATATTGCCTGAAATCCCCCGATACAGTTGAATTGACAACCTATAGTATAAAGTGGGTATGCACCATATAGTTTGATGATGAATTAGATGAATGGTTCCCAAACTTTTGCAGGCTGGCGCCCCTTGGTTCCCCAGTGAAATCCTAGCGCCCCCCAAAGACACACATGGAAATATACACCTCGTGATATTTGGTATGCTACAATTTGAAACGGGAAAGGTTAAACACAAATGTGTACTTCACAAATATAATCCAATTTAGTAATGCAAGTTATTTTTAGCATTTTAAACTGTTTTAGCTACATAGAATGGTAAATAAATATTCCACCAGCAACCTTCATTGTCTCACACTTAATATTAATGGAATGGATGTGCTTGGTGCAGGACATCAGCTTCTCAACATCAGGCTGCAACTCACTAAGAAGTCGTAGATGCCCGCGGTAAATAATTTTCAGTCGGCTTCTTTGCTTGGAAAGAAGCAAGGCTACTGCAGCCTCGCTCTACTAAATATGATGTTGGAAAGGCAATAAAGTACATCTTCACTTTGTTCCACGGCACTCATAGCAGCAGTCAAGTGATTTTTTGTAACAAAAAATCTGTGTATGACATTTTGAACTTGGGCCTTAGCTCAATGCCATTTTGAATCTAAATCAGTTCTTCGTCTGCTACTCCAGTTTCTTCACCGTCGACATTTAGGAATGGACTGATTAGTGGCGGCGCCTAGATTTTTACGTTTTGGAGGCTGAGGGGGGGGGGACTAAGGAAGAAATTGTGGGGGCTTGGCGAAGCATAAAGTGCTACACTCGAACGCTGACTACATAATATTATAATAAGGGACTGGGGCACACTGATTCAATCCTCGAACTTGAACCCAAATTTCAGGGATTCATTTATAGTGGTAAGAAATTGTAATGTCCATGATCATGATTTTTTGGGGGTTTAGGGGGGCTTGGCATATTTTGTGGGAGCTCCAGTCCCCGCAAGCCCCCCCCCCCCCCCCACTTGGCGCCGTCACTGGGACTGATCACCCAGTCTGATATTTCAAGCAATAAAATGTCCTCAAATCCCTCAGACATGTCTGTGCAGTTCATCCAGGTGTGTACACTTAAAGGTCATCGTCTGGTATGCCTTTTTCCTTATCCAATTCAGAGAGGCCTGGTAACTGGTAGAGTGAATGGCGAGCTATGTTTCGTTTGAACAACTGTAACTTGGCCAGGAAGGTGGAGATAGCTGATTTGACTTCAATTAGGTTAGCCTCGTTTCCTTGCAGCTGCAAATTAACTTCATTGAACTTCTGCCTGTGAATATATCTGCCAAATAAGCATTGTCTTGCTTCATGTTTCTTAGTTCATCACACAGAACAGAATAGGAGTCTTGGAAGAATTCAACAGCTGTATCAAGCAGTGAATAGAAACGTCTCAAGCAGTTTCCCTTTGACAGCCATCTGACTTCTGTGTGCAACACTAAACGTTCAAACTCTTCATGATTATCAGTGCACAGCTGTCGAAACAGTCGGGAATTGAGGGCATATGCCTTGATTTATTCATTGCTGTGATAACAGTGCTCATTGATTTTTGTAGTCTACCACTCAGGTTTTTTGCTACAGGATGATGCCTTTGGATTACACAGTGCACTGTAAGTACTCCAGGTACAGCTTTTTCCAAGCAACTAATGAAGCCACGACGACGCCTACCATTGATGTTACCCCATCTGTTGCACAAGCAAGAATGTTAGAAAGTGGGATGTCTTTCTCTTAGAAAAAATCATCAACGACACGAAATACTGACTACCCTTTTGTGTCTGCAAATATTTCAAGCTATCTTGCAAACAACAGCTCTTGAACCAAGCTTTCATAAAACGTAGTCTTTGCTGTCGGACCTGACAGGGCCAGAGCGGCGTGCGGTAACCGGACCCTGATGCGTCTTCAAATGACTCGTCCTGCTGCACGTGTTGTGTACAAATCGTCAAACAAGCCTTCGAACTTCTGACTTCGACTTCGGGCTGCCGCCCCCTACCGCCCCCTTCTTCCTCACCGCCCCCAGATCTCTCCACCGCCCACTTTGGGAACCACCGATGTAGATGAATGATATATTCCAGCATAGCGGTTCATAGGGGGCTAACGAATGGCTGCGATCATTAGACAGTGCCAGATTTATCAGTAGATGGATGACTGTCATAACGACAAGATAAACTCGGAAAATTAAAATATAATAATAAGAACCGGAATAGAAGACTGAATCTCCTGCTAATTTATACCTGCTAATGAATTCCACGCTTCATTGCACGAAGCTAAAATGACGCTATGAAATCAAGTTCAATCTATTTACTCAAACCAGTTATTAACCTACAATTATGTCACATTTTGGAAAAACTGCTCAATTTTGAAGACGTGTATTGTTAGTTTCCTTGTAAAATTATATATGAAAACTCTCAATGTGTTAATACAATTGACTTACCTTCTTGAACATTAAAAATGTTCCATTTCTTCCCCATCTTCAGCAAAACACAAGACACAGATACAATCGACACAATACAATACACAGGCGCATTGTCGCGTTGGAGGCAGATACCTCTGGTGGTGTTTTCTTCAACCACAGCTAAATACAACGTCCGAGAAGCGCACACCGTCATAGTAGTAGTAGTAGTTTATTAGTCATAGTAGTAGTAGTAGTTTATTAGTCATAGTAGTAGTAGTAGTTTATTAGTCATAGTAGTAGTAGTAGTTTATTGACACAAGGTCCAACAATAATACATTTTATCAACAGTCGACGTCTAGGCAACAAAGTAGTAGTAGTAGTAGTTTATTAGTCATAGTAGTAGTAGTAGTTTATTAGTCATAGTAGTAGTAGTAGTTTATTAGTCATAGTAGTAGTAGTAGTTTATTAGTCATAGTAGTAGTAGTAGTTTATTAGTCATAGTAGTAGTAGTAGTTTATTGACACAAGGTCCAACAATAATACATTTTATCAACAGTCGACGTCTAGGCAACAAAGTAGTAGTAGTAGTAGTTTATTAGTCATAGTAGTAGTAGTAGTTTATTAGTCATAGTAGTAGTATTAGTTTATTGACACAAGGTCCAACAATAACGTCTAGGCAACAAAGCACTTGTGAAAATTTGCAGCCACTCAACTGTGACACTATGAAACACTTCTTCGAATAATTGTAAAGTGTTCAATACGTATGATATATATACTCTCGTATATAAATATATATATATATATATATATATATATATATATATATGTATGATACGTATACGAGAGGAAGATCAGCCAAGCGATGCGATTAGGTACATGTGCTTCATGGTTTTCAATGAATATGTGCCTTTTTACGGGAGTATTTATTTGTATTTTATTGTATCACTAGGATTTAAACCCGCCCGTTGTGCGGAACAATTCATAGAATGAAATTCATATTCAATTCATAAAAATATTGCAAATGAAAAAATATAAGGGTAAGCTCATACATTTTTTAATCAATTGAAAGTTCTAAATTTAATTATTTTAATTGTAATTTTGACACAGTACTTACCCTCAGCCCGCCTCATATTTAAACCCGCCCGTCGTGCTGAATAATTCAGTACTCGAACACGATCCGTTCTGGATCTTGAAGTCAAATAAGTAAGGTTTGTGTATTAATTCATTCTACACGGTGAAACTGAACGTTCTATTGTCTATAGTGGCTGCCCGCGGTATGTTTTTATTTCATAAAAATTAGCCATCGCTTCGTTTGCGTTTGAAGCCCCAGATCTATATCATTGAGCCCGCGCAGTTATGTCACCTCATATTCAAGCATACATACACAGAGACAGACAGAGAATTTCTTATATATATATATATATATATATATATATATATATATATATATATATATATGTATATACTAGCATAAAAACCCGCCCGTAGTGCGGAGGAATTCATAAAATGGAATTAATATTCCTAAAAATTCATATTCTTAAAAAATATTCCAAAGTAAAAATGAAAATGAAAACTCATAAGTGTCTTACTCAATAGAGAAGTCCAAGTGTGATTATTTTTATTTTTATTTTAACATATTTCCCTTAACCTGCCTCATATATAAACCCACCCATTGTGCGGAATAATTCAGAGCACAAACACGAAACAAACAATGAAAATTCTAGCATGTAAACCCGCCCGTCGTCCGAAACAGCTCATACTATTATATTTGTATTCAATTCATAAAAGAAAAGGAATATGAATTTAGAAAGAGTGGAGTAAACCCATGAAAAAGTCTAAATTCGATATTTTCATATTTATTTTCACAAAATAGTTTGCCTAAACCGCCTCATATTTATACATGCCCGTCGTGCTGAATATTTCAGAACTCAGACACGAAACAATGAAAAATGACTACACTTTTTCATCATAATGTTTCCAAAATATTTTTATAACTTAACATCAACGTCTAGCATTGAAACCCGCCAGATGTGCGGAGCAATTAATAAAATGAAATTCATATTTAATTCATAAACATATTGCAAATTAAAAAAGAAAACAGATATACTCATCAAAATCTTACTCAATTGAAAAGTCTAAATATATTTATTTTTATTTTTATTTTGACAAAATATTTTCCTTTAACCCGCCTCATATTGAAACCCGCCCGTCGTGCTCAACAATTCATAAAATAAAATGCATATTCAATCCATAGAATAAACTGTATAAAAATTAAAAAGCAAAAAATTTAACCTGTAAATACGTTCACCAATAAAAACTCTAAATGTGAATATTTTAATTATAAACTTGACAAAATATTATCCCTTAATCCACCTCATGTTTAAACCTACCCGTCGTGCGGAATAATTCAGAACACTAACACGTACAAAGCAATGAAAATTCTAGCATGTAAACCCGCCCGTCGTGCGAAACAGTTCTTCCTATTAAACTTGTATTCAATTCATAAGATGAAATAAATATGAATTAATAAAGAAAAGAGTGAACCCAAAAAAATCCTATTTAAACCTGCCCGTCGTGCTGAATAATTCAGAACTCTGACACAAAACAATGAAAAATGACTAAATTTTTTATCATAATGTTTTCAAAATATATTTATAACTCAACATCACCATCTAGCATTAAAACCCGCCTTTTGTGCAGAACAATAAATAAAGTAAAATGAATATTGAATTAATAAAAAATGACTAGAAATTAAAAAAGAAGAAGTAAACCCATAAAAAGTCTTAACCAATAGAAAAGTCTAAATGTGAATGTTTTTATTTTAGATGTGGCAAAATATTTTCCCTCGAACTGCCTCGTATTTAAACCCGCCCGTCGTGCGGAACTATAAATATAATATAATGAATCAAAAAGCAAAAAGCTTATCCAATAGAAAAATATAAATTTGTAACTTCTTGTTTTAATTATTGACGAAGTTTTTGTCCTCAACACTGCTCAAGTTCACACCCATCCCTCGTGTGTAGTACTTCAGAAGTGTAACACTATCAAAACAATGAAACCTTCTGTCATCTCTATAATTCCAGATTTATGCGTCCGCTAAATCAGCATATTCATATAGTTGGCATTGCATGATATTACAACCCATATCCTTATGCAACTTAAGCTTATGCAACTTGAAATTAAACCGATTAAATTATACAGTAAAATTCAGTAGTTAACTTTGTTCCCAGTAGTATTTTACCCGCCCGTCGGGCGGGACAATTCATGTGTAAATATTGAGGACAATAAAGCCTTTCTATTCAGTATAGTGTAGCATTAATTAAACTGTACGCAATAAAACCACACCATCCATGCTTGGAGATAATATGATGCATTCTTAATTGTGATTGGGCTTCAGTGAAATTTAATCGGTGTATATTCCTGTGTAATCGCAAGTGCGCATAATAGCTGTCAAATTGGTAGTATGTGCTTTTGACTTTACACTGCCGTAACTTCCTTCAGATACACTTTGGAAAATTACAAATTATACCGTATTGTAGAAAACAAGATTTTTAGCACGATGGTATAATTTATTTTTATGTGTAACAAATAGTTATTGAGAAATAGTAGAAAAATGAATTAATTTTAGTCGCCCGGTGTTCAAGTGTAATTTTGGATGTATTTGAGAATTTTGCCAATTTTAGACGTTTTTTTAATCATTTGTGGGTATAAATTATAGCTTATCTTGTAGAACACAAAATTATCTACACAGTAGTATATTCCTGTGTAATCGCAAATGCGCATAACACTAGTCAACAAATTTGGAAAAATTGTGTGCTTCTTAAATGGGATTAGTTGATTATTATGTATTTTCATTCAATGAATCCAAATATCGCGTTGAAAAATGCATATTGGCTACATGTTAAAAGATACGAGGCATGTAATATTTGATCAATTCATTTAAATATACAGTATATGTGATTGTTTTTAATTCTAATCCATATCTACTCTATGCCTTTTTGCTTGACGCTTATAACAGGCTGAAGGTCTAAGGAGGCGATAATCTAAGGAGCGATAATCCACCTGGGTTGGCTCCTGTTGCAGTCGTTCGGTGGTTGAATTAAAAAAAATCGTCTCTTGTCAGTGTCCAGAAATAGTCTGCAGGCATTGTTGTGTTCCATTTACCCTGGTACTTCTTTTCCATGGTTGAAATATATTGATGAAATCTTTCACCGTGTTCGTCACTATCTGCTCCACAGCTTGCTGGGAAAAAAGCTAAACGTGACTCCAAAAACTGGATATTGAGTGACATGTTACATCCCATGATCTTGTTAGCCTTGAGCAGGTTTTCCGCCAATTCTTCATAGTTTCTCTTCCTTTTGTTTTCGAGAAATCCCTTTGCAACTGATTTGAATGCCTTCCAAGCAGCTTTCTCCTCCCCATGAAGAGCTGATTCAAATTTATCGTCTTTAAGAAGATCTCGAATCTGAGGACCAATGAAAACTCCCTCTCTTCTCTTTGCGTCGCTCAACGAAGGGAATATTGACATTACAGTATTCATATATGTACATGTGTATGTGTATGTGCGTGTGTATGTGTTCGTGTGCATGTGTTTGTGTGTATGTATGTATTCAATTTTGCAAGCACCCATGTACTTTCTGCCGATTTGTGCTCCTTATTTTTGTCCCCATACCGCTCTGTGTCTACACTTTTATTACTCTGCTCCTCCTGTCGCCTTTGTCCTCGAAAGTGCGGTATATCAAATACATGTTGTTGTTGTTGTTGTTGTTGATGGAACAACACTGAGGGCAGAGAGCCTGTGAGCGTAGTGAGTATACACTTTCGCCAGCCTGTAGGAACCTGTTGAGACATGTAAGTGTATCATGAAAATTAGAGCTACCAAACAATTTTAACCATGATATTTGTTACCATCATCCAAAAATTACATGATAAATGCTACATTGGCCTCGGAAACATTTTGGTTGTTGACCAGTGTAATAGCTGTCAAATTGGCAACATGACATTTTGACTTTACACCGCCGTAACTTCCTTCAGATACACTTTGCAAAATTAATGATTATACCGTATTGTAGAAAACAAAATTTCTAGCGCGATAGTAGAATTAATTTTAATTTGTAACAAATATTTCTTAAAAAATACGTAGAAAAATGAATTAATTTTAGTCACCCGGTGTTCAAGTGTAATTTTGGATGTATTTGAAAATTTTGCCAATTTTACACGTTTGTTGTATCATTTGTGGGTATAAATTATAACTTTTCTTGTAGAACACAAAATTATCTACACAATAGTATAATTTTTATAGCTGTACCATTGTTGGTTTATGAGAAATAGATAGCGGAATATTGACCAAAATATTCACGTTTTTTGTGCTAATTTTGCCTTTTTGCTTTTTTGTCATTTACACTTCACACCGCCGTAACTTTTGTTTAATACACTTTCGAAAATTAAAAATTATGCCGTGTTGTAGCAAACAAAATTCCCAGCATGATGGTATTATTTATTTAGATGTGTGATTATTAGTTTTTGAGAAATAGAGAAAAAAGTATAGAAAATCGGACGCGTGGAGTTTAAATAAAATTTTGAATGTAGATTGATTGTCTTCCATTTTACATGTTTTATATTCAATTTTTGGGTATTAATTATAATTTGCTCAGTAGAACAAAAACTTTTCTACACAGTGGTATAATTTGTATAGTTGTACCATTGCTGGTTTAGGAGAAGTAATCTGCAGAATATTGACCAAAATTTTCGCATTTTTCAGGGTTCAATTTGTCTTTTCACCGCTATAACTATTTTTGAAAATGTACTTTACAGTGTAGACAAAATTTTTTTAAACATGATGGTATAAATTTTTAGCAGGTACGCTAAGTGATGGCCGAGAAGCAACTGATAGAAAATGGACCAAGAAGTGTGGAGCAGACAGACAGACACACACACAGAGGATCTCTTTTATATATCTACTAGCATTAAAACCCGCCCGTTGTGCGGAGGAATTCATAAAATGAAATTAATATTAATAAAAATTCATATTCATAAAAAATATTTAAAATAAAAATTCCAAATTAAAAAAGAGAAATGAAAACTCAAAAGTGTCTTACTCAATAGAAAAGTCCAAGTGTGAATATTTTTATTTTTGTTTTGAAATAATATTTTCCCTCAACCCGCCTCATATATAAACCCACCCATTGTGCGGAATATTTCAGAACACAAACACGTAACAAACAATTAAAATTCTAGCATGTAAGCCCGCCCGTCGTGCGAAACAATAAAATACTATTAAATTTCTATTCAATTCATAAGAGAAAAGGAATATGAATTAAAAAAGAGTAGAGTAAACCCATAAAAAAGTCTAAATTTCTATATTCTCATATTTATTTTCATGAAATAGTTTGCCTAAACCGCCTCATATTTAAGGACATTTACAGGCCAGACAAGCTGCAGCGACGTCATGTTGTCTACCGGTACACCTGTGAAAACGATGAGGGGTGCGGACCTCATTCCTACATCGGGATGACAACAACAACGCTGTCGCGCCGTTTGACCTGCCATCTCAGCAACGGCGCTATCAAAAACCACAATGCATCGGCGCATAACGCAAAGATTAGTCGAGAAGAAATAGCGGCAAGAACAGACATATTGGCGCACGAAACGGACAACAGGCGCTTGAAACTTTTGGAAGCGATTTTCATAACAACAATGCGCCCAAAAATCAACGTGCAATTGGAGGAAAATGGTGTTTTCCCCACCCAAAGACCCCCATCAAGCAGTGAGTTGGACGCGCCCATGCGCGAGGTGCCACAAACGGCGGCGCGCAGTAGCGTGAGCCATAGGTGTCATCGACCATAGGTGCGAATTTCGCACACCGCGCGCATACACGACGCGTGAAAGAGAACCTCTGTGTGTCTGTGTGTGTGTGTGTGTGTGTGTGTGTGTGTGTGTGTGTGTGTGTCTGTGTGTCCCACCATCCTTGGTCCATTTTCTATCAGCTGCTACTTGGCCATCACTCGACGTGCCCGCTGAAAATTTATACCATCATGTTAGAAATTTTCTTGTCTACACTGTAGGTTAAATTTTTAATTTTAAAAATTAAACCAAAAAAAGTTATAGCGGTGAAAAGACAAAATGAACCCTGAAAAATGCGAAAATTTTGTTCAATTTTCTGAAGACTACTCCTCCTAAACCAGCAATGGTACAACTATACAAATTATATCACTGTGTATAAAATAATCTTGTTTACGCAACAAAGTATAATTTATACCCAAAAATTAAATAAAAACATGTAAAATGGAAAAAAATTCAATCTACATTCAAAATTTTATTTCAACTCTACGCGTCCGATTTTCTATATTTTTTTCTATTTCTCAAAAACTAATTATCACACATCTAAATAAATAACACCATCATGCTGGGAATTTTGTTATTTACAACACGGTATAATTTTTAATTTACCAAAGTAATTAAAAAAAGTTACTGTGGTGATACAAAAAACGTGTAAATTTGGCTAAATTCTCAAATTCGTCCAAAATTACACCTGAGCACCGGGTGACTAAAATCAATTCATTTTTCTACCTATTTCTCAAGAAATATTTGTCACACATTAAAATAAATTATACCATCGTGCTAGAAATCTTGTTTTCTACAATACGGTATAATTTGTAAATTTCCAAAGTTTATCTCAAGGATGTTACGGCGGTGTAAATTCAAAAGGACATATTGCCAATTTGACAGCTACTATGCGCACTTGCGATTACACAGGAATATACTACTGTGTAGATAATTTTGTGTTCTACAAGATAAGCTATAATTTATACCCACAAATGATTAAAAAAACGTGTAAAATTGGCAAAATTCTCAAATACATCCAAAATTACACTTGAACACCGGGCGACTAAAATTAATTCATTTTTCTACTATTTCTCAGTAACTATTTGTTACATATAAAAATAAATTATACCATCGTGCTAAAAATCTTGTTTTCTACAATACGGTATCATTTGTAATTATCCAAAGTGTATCTGAAGGAAGTTACGTAGTGTAAAGTCAAAAGCACATACTACCAATTTGACAGCTATTATGCGCACTTGCGATTACACAGGAATATACACCGATTAAATTTCACTGAAGCCCAATCACAATTAAGAATGCATCATATTAGCTCCAAGCATGGATGGTGCGGTTTTATTGGGTACAGTTTAATTAATGCTACACTATACTGAATAGAAAGGCTTTATTGTCCTCAATATTTACACATGAATTGTTCCGCCCGACGGGCGGTTAAAATACTACTGGGAACAAAGTTAACTACGGAATTTTACTGTATAATTTAATCGGTTTAATTTCAAGTTGCATAAGCTTAAGTTGCATAAGGATATGGGTTGTAATATCATGCAATGCCAACTATATGAATATGCTGTTTTAGCGGACGCATAAATCTGGAATTATAGAGATGACAGCAGGTTTCATAGTTTTGATAGTGTTACACTTCTGAATTACTACACACGAAGGACGGGTGTGAATTTGAGCAGTGTTAAGGGAAACAACTTCGTCAATAATTAAAACAAGAATATACAAATATATATTTTTCTATTGGATAAGCTTTTTGCTTTTTGATTCATTATATTTTATTTATAGTCCCGCACGACGGGCGGGTTTAAATACGAGGCTGTTCGAGGGAAAATATTTTGCCACATCTAATATAAAAACATTCATATTTACACTTTTCTATTGTTTAAGACTTTTTATGGGTTTACTTTTTCTTTTTCATTTTCTAATCGTTTTTTATTAATTCAATATTTATGTTACTTTATTTATTGTTCTGCACAACGGGCGGGTTTTGATGCTAGATGGTGATATTAAGTTATAAATATATTTTGAAAACATTATGATACAAAAGTTTAGTCACTTTTCATTGTTTTGAGTCTGAGTTATGAATTATTCAGCACGACGGGCAGGTCTAAATATGAGGCGATTTAGGCAAACTATTTTGTCAAAATAATATAAAAATATAGAAATTCAGACTTTATATGGGTTTACTTCATTCATTTTTAATTCATTTTTTTATCTTATGAATTGAATACAAATTTAATAGTATGAATGGTTCCGCACTACGGGCGGATTTACATGCTAGCATATTAATTGTTTGTTAAGTGGTTGTGTTCTAAATTATTCCGCACGACGGGCAGGTTCATATATGAGGCGGATTGAGGAATAATATTTTGTCAAATTTAAAATAAAAATATTCAGATTTAGAGTTTTTTATTGGTGAGCGTATATACAGGTTATAATTTATTTACAGGTGCTTTTTTATTTGTATTCAGTTTATTTTATGGATTGAATATGAATTTTACTTTATGAATTGCTCCGCACGACGGGTGGGTTCAAATCTCTATATATTTCTTATATATATATATATAAGAAATTATCTGTCTGCCAGTGTGTATGTATGCTAGAATATGAGGCGGCATAATTGCGCGGGCTCAATGGTATAGATCAGGGGCTTCAAACGTAAACGAAGCGATGGATCATGTGTATGAAATAAAAATGTCCCGCGGGTAGCAACTATAGACAACATGACGTTTAATTTAACCGTATAGAATGAATTCATATACAAAACTAACGGATTTGACTTCAAGATCCAGAACGGATCGCGTTCGAGTTCTGAATTATTCCGCGCGTCGGGCGGGCTTAAATATGAGGCGGATTGAGGGAAAATATTTTGTCAAAAAAAATGAAATAATGATTAAACTTGAACTTTTCAATTGATTACAATTTTATGAGTGTGCCCTTTTTCATATTTAATTTTTCTATATTTTTTATGAATTAAACATGAATTTCATTTTAAGAATTGTTCCGCACAACGGGCGGGTTTTAATGCTAGTATATATATATATATATATATATATATATATATATATATATATATATATATATGGGTCAAAGCAATTATAATTCGTTAAATTTATGTGTGAGAGACAACGATTATGTGTGAGACGCAAACTTTATATGTGACAGACAGCATAATTAAACATGAAAACAGGCGTAATAATGGGATGGTTTGCTTGGCATAGTTTATTGTCGTGAATTGATATGCATTTTATAAGTGATATTCAGAAACATTGTCGAGTAATAATATTGGAATTATGCAAACCTTTTTGAGAAATCACAGTTTCAATGTGATGTACGTTATGCAGTGACCGAATTTCTGAAAAGCAAATACATACAGACGCATACTAAATTTGCAATGCAATTTTAATTTTATGTATGTAAATAAATTAATGTGTTTGATAGAATATTCATAAAATTTAGCGTAGCTACAAAATATAAGAACTTAAGCTATGAAGAGTGAATGTAAAGCATTGCTGAGGAACGTATATGTATATTTTATTCTTTATTCTTTATGAATATTTTAGTTCTACTCCTCCGGAGGAGCTCGCAGAACCACAATTTATATAGGACATAACACATCAAGGTAGCAATAATTTGCAGCAGCAGTAACAACCTTCACAACATTTAGATACACACTCACTTGTGCACACATACACACACACATGCATGTACCTATACATGCATACTCACATATACACAATATTGCACATAAGTACGAGCATACAAGCAAAACTATCACACGCATACACACATACATTTACACAAAATAAACAACACACATACGCAACAACAATAAACACAATCAATTTATAAAGTAGATCCCAAACAGAGCAACAATGTCAGGTTAAGCAGACAGGCTTGAAACAATCAACACATGTGATGATGAACGTATTATGAAGACCAGCAGCAGCCATCAATCAGTCGGCAATAATAAGACGTACATTTCAATATTCAGACCAAGTCAAAAATCCACATTTGAAGTCATCTCTTATAATCTGATTGACCAGATCATATGCCTCATTAAACATGAATTTCTTCAGTCATTTCTTGAATATTTCCATATTCAAGCTGCTTTTGATACAGTTTGGCAATTTATTGTATAGCACTGGTGCACAATATTTAAATGCTCTTGAACCGATTAAAGACAGACTTTTTTGATGCGCTAGACCAGCGCCCGGGAAAGTCCAGACCGCGGGCCGGTTCCGGCCCGCGGAGTGGTTCAATCCGGCCCGCGAAAGGTTGTGGAAAATGTGATGAAACCACGACTTTCGTTAATTTTTACAAATTTACCCGAAGAAAATAACAGTACTGTTAACCTGTAAAGCAGTACAGCGTTACTTAACAGCCAGTTAATCGTTATTTGTTATGAAGTAAGTTTCAATCCTGTAGGTTCTCAAAAATTGTACGAAGTGAAGAATTAAAATACATCATTGTAGAAATCGTCTAGTCATTCGTCTAATATCATTCCATTAATACTATTTATTGTGCAAGTGTTGACAAGCATGTTGAGTCATAAGGCTATGGTTACATGCATATATACATAAGACATGTACGTACGTGATAACAGCTCATGTATATATGTAAGTGTCACAATCATTTTCCATTATTTTCAGATAATTTTTACCAATGTAAAAATGGCATCCAAGAAACGTAAAGTTAACTCTGAAAATCGTGCGCTTAATGAGGACTGGACAAGAGACTATTTTTTGTAGAGAACAGAGGAAACATTGTCTGCCTTATATGCACAGAAACGATCGCTGTTGCCAAAGTAAGCAATGCCAAACGTCATTATATGTCAAAACACTCTTCCAAGTTTGATGAGCTGCAAGGAGAACAAAGAGCTGTGAAAGTCAAAGAATTGAAGGGGAAGCTGTCATCTCCGCAAAGTGTGTTTACCAAATCAGACGGATTATTCAAAAAATCCACAAAGGCGAGCTACGTAGTTTCAGAAATAATTGCAAAGAGGATGAAACCATTCAGTGACGGTGAATTTGTGAAAGAGTGTGTGAATGCAGTTTTTGACACAATGCGCCCTGAGAAAGTTCCGATTCCAAACAGTCTCAGTCTGAGTGCTAGGACAGTCGGTACGAGGATCGAGGAATTGTCAAAAAATCTCTCTGACCAGTTGCACTCAGCAGCCTCTCAGTTCAGTGTTTTCCTTGGCACTTGACGAGAGCACGGACATTTCAGATACTGCTCAGCTGGCCATTTTTGTGCGAGGTGTTGATGATGAGTTCAATATAACTGAGGAACTTCTTGCTCTGTGCCCCATGAAAGACACTTGTACTGGAAAGGACGTTTTCCAGGAGTGTGATTCAGCAATGAAGAATGCGAATCTAAATTATGAAGAACTCGTTAGAATTGCCACAGATGGTGCACCTGCAATGGTCGGGGAGCAGAAAGTATTTCACGGCATGTTAAAGAAAGAGCTCCGAACCAGAAACATTCCCTAAACGTTGATATGGTGCCACTGTATCATACACCAAGAATCTTTGTGCACGAAGGTCATTGGTTTCCAGGAAATCATGGCTAAAATAATATCAACTGTGAATTTCATCCGTGCTCGGGCAGTGAATCATCGCCAATTCAAAGAACTTCTGGAGGAATTGGCTGCGAATTACAAAGCCGTTCTGTACTTTTCTCAAGTGAGATGGCTGAGTAGAGGGTGCACTCTGAAACGTGTGTTAGAGCTGAGAGAAGAAATTGCACAGTTCATGGAGTCGAAAGGAAGGCCTCTACTGGAATTCTCCGACAAACAGTGGCTCTGCGACTTTGCCTTCTTGGTCGACATTACTGAAAAGTTGAATCAGTTGAATGTGTCTATGCAGGGAAAGGACAAGCTCGTTCACAGTCTCTTTGGTGATATCAAGTCGTTTGAAGCCAAGCTGCTTCTTTGGAAAAGTCAATTGGAGAACAATGTTTTCGATCAATTCCCTTGTCTGTAAAGTAAATAACAATTTAAGCCAGAAGGAGAAAGGTACTCCACTGAAATCAAAGAACTCACAGCATAGTTTTCTCGGCGTTTTCAGGAGTTTCGTGCAAACTAAAATGACTTCAAGATCTTCTCAATGCCTTTTTCTATTGATCCAGTGACAACTCTGCAGTTAGAATTAATTGATCTGCAGAACAACATGGATTTGAAGGCACATTTCTTGTCAAAACCACTAGTCGAGTTCTACAAAGACTGTGTCTCTGATGAATCTTCTCCGAACCTTCTTCATCATGCAATGAAAACAGTGACGCTGTTCGGCAGCACTTATCTCTGTGAGCAATTCTTTTTCAAGTTGAAGTATTCAAAATCGAAGAACAGAAACTCTCTTTCAGATGAACATTTTTGAAAACACTCTGAGAATCGCTTCCTCGCGGATGAAACCTCGCGGATGACAGGAATTGTACAGTTATACGTGAAATACAGTAATTTTAGCCCTGTCATGTGGTTGTTTTAGGGATTTTCAATAAATTGTGTTTTTTCGCATTTCTAACCCGAGCGCTCAAAAATCTACATTTTGACCCGCCGAATGAAATGTTTCCCGGGCACTGGGCTAGATTATTCGTGTTTGATGTAGATCTTATACGCACTTCAGTATCTGGATAATATAATTCGATGCAACTTCTCAGATATTCCGGCTTTCCAGTCCACAGTACTTGATAGGTCAAAGCACAAATTTTGAATATTAAGCGAGCCTTTATTGGCAGCCAATTCAGCTTTATTAGAGTTGGTGTGACATGTTCTCGAGGTGATACTCCCTTAATCAACCTAGCTGCTCTATTCATAACAATCTGCAACTTTCTCAATACGTAATTGGGCAGTCCGTAATACAAAGCATTGCAGTAATCTAATCTTGATATCACTTGATTCTGCACCAATAATCTCACAGATTTTTCATCAAGGTATTTTTTCAGAAGAGCTATATTTTCAGATGAAAATCCGGTCTTCTGACCACATTTGCTATTTGGTTTTCAAATGATAGTGATGAGTCAATAATGACACCCAGATTTCTCGCATTATCCACTACCTCCAACTCAATCTGATTCAAGTTTACCTTTGGAATTTGAAGTGTTCTCCGAGTACACATCTTTGCTATGATCAGACACTCAGTTTTTTCTTCATTAAGTTTCAGTCTCTTATACGACATTCACTGCTTTATGTCATCTATAACTTGACCCAATAAGCATTGCGTTGACTCAATATTGGAAAACGACTTGTAAATTTGTGTGTCATCGGCAAATAATTTGAATTTTATGCCGTGTTTAGTTATTATATTCGATAGCCCAACAGTATAAATAGGAAAAAGCAAAGGTCCAAGAAGACCCCCTCTCGAGTTCCCTGAGGAACTCCTCTCTGCAGATAGTGTTTGTCTGAGCTTTCATTTCTAATTTGCACACAGTAACTTCGGTTTGTTAACTAAGATGCAATTAAGTCTAATGCTTTCCCCTCTAGTCCAGCATTGAATCAATCCTTTAAAAGTAAATGATGATCGACCGTGTCAAATGCAGCGCTGAGGTCTAGAAGAAGAATCAGGCCACACTTGCCACTGTCCATCATGCAGAGTAAATCATTTGTTACTGAACATAGGGTGGTTTCTGTGGAATAGAATGTCCGAAATGCTGATTGTTCATCTGGTAACGCCCCAACTTCATTGACATGCGCTGAAATCTGATTAAACATGACCCTCATAATAACCTTGGACAAAAACATTATGTTTGAAACCGGTCTATAAGAGCTGAGTTCTTGTGGATCTTTTCCATTTTTGAGAATTGGCTTAATTACAGCTTGTTTCGCATCTTCAGGAAAAATTGCAGACTCAAAGGTTGCGTTTATAATAGCGGTGAATATTAATAATAAGTTGTCAAAATCGGTGCTATTATATAGATGATCCATATGAGTGGGGTCCAATAAGCAATAAGTTCGCCTCACTGATCTCAATATGTTCATCACCTCAACAATATTTCTGGCAGAGAATGTTTCCAGTCTTGTATTTATCTCTGTTACCCCATCATGAACATAATTTCCAATATATGCTACTTCATTTACAATTTTTTTTATAGTAAAATATATTGCAAATTTATCCGCTAATTCTTTTTCCTTATATCTTTTAAGTAATTTAGGAATTTTCTTCATTCCTGAAATATTTTTCAGAATGTTA